>LUGF01025230.1:429179-442174 GCA_001625245.1 Calycopis cecrops
ATATTTTTTATTATAAAATATTTATTTTATTTTTATTTACTTTAATACTTTTTAATTTTAGTAATTATATCTTTAAACTTTTTAAATGAGAGAATTAATCCAGATCTGCATGACACAACACATAATATTTCGATGACACAACACAATATTCTCTTATAATATTGCCCCTTCATTCTAATTTTTAATAGGGAATTTTATTTATAATTTATTAATAATTTTTAAATCCTTAAAAGTAATCATAGCAACAAATGGTCTTTTTATCCAGCCTAACGTCAGAGGTAAAATAACTATACTATACGATAGTAAAATAAAAAATATTGCTAAATTAATTATTTTTGATACTTAAAACTTTAATTTACAGTAACTCGTTTAAATACTACACTTATTTTACTAATGATTTGCAAAGATAGTTTTTCATTGTATTCTAAACAAAATTAGTTGGATCTAGCATTTTCAATCGTCATTTCCCGCAAATTCATATTGAAGTTGGCAATCATACTCCTACCGCTCAGTGCTTTTAATTCTATCTATATCTCAACCACATGATTTATTAAATATCTCCTGTGCAGCTAGTAGTATAGGTAAATACGCGATGAGTGATGACTATTAGATATTTAGATATATTTATACCTCATTTTTAATAAGCATATAATATTAGGGATATAATAATATGTGTCATAAGTATGGGAAGCGATCCTATAAATAATATAGAAACTGTTTCTAATGTTGTGATATATATTTTCTTTCCGTTTAGATGTCTTGTCGTGGTGCGAGGCGAGGTGTGGACCAAGGTGCTTGGACAGCCCTGGGAGTCGCTTCCAGCCGCACCGTGGAGTCACATGTACAAGATGAAGAAACCACCTCCAGGTGACGAGACATACTTTAATAAGTAAGTACATGTTTTAAAATTGAACGCGGCTTTAGGAATAAAAATTGAATAAAATTATGCAAGTAAAAAACTTTAAGGCCGGATGAGACGATTGATGTGAAGTGCTACGTAGGTAGGGGAGTCCGGGGTTGGTTGTTACATTCTTTTCTAAAACTGGCATAACATTTTATGTAAGCTATTATACTACCCAATTTTAGGTTTGTTTGATTAAGTATCTATTCAAGATTTAATTTAAAAAATAATTTTACATAACGGACGATTAGAAATGAAGTTAATTAATAAATAGTAAAACAAATGCATGTCACTTTTTACCCCACGCCTGGGGTAGGTTGTTACACCACCAGGGATAAAAAGTTACACTGAGAAGCAAGTGCATTGTCAGACTTTTTATTACGAGAAATCACAGATTCCTATATTATATAAAAACTATACATTGTACCCATTCCTCACCAGCTATACATTGGTCAATAGTGCGCACGCAGACATCAGTCAATCAAAAATAGCCATCTTCTTCTATTTCGTTGTCCGAACTCCGAGTCTTGTAGCACCTTTCACTTTACTGCACTGATATCTGTTCTTCGACCCATTCCTGGTTCAGTTGATATTCCTTTCTTGCCCGCCTTTCTCTTTTTAGTTCTTCTTACTTTGTTCAAGCCCCAATTCATTTTTCTCAGCTGCTTCCGTTAAATAGCCGATTTTCACGTTCTCTGTGATATCTTCCTAGTTCTAGCAGCAGCTTTTGGATAGAGTCGTATAGCATTGGGAGAAAAGAAGGTTCATTGTGAATCAAATCTCTGATACATACAGAAGAACTAGGTTAGTATATATGGAGCCCTCGCGTTCTCTTAAAGAGTCCAAAACTCCTAAAACATCTTTGGTAAACTCTTAAATAGGTAGTGTATACGAGTACTTGTCCTCTTCCATTTTGATACGTCCTCAATCTATATAAAAAAAAACAAATTTAAGTGTTGAAATTATGATAGTCGTTAAAAAGTGATACGGGGCATGTTGTGACATGTCACAACTTACCCCGAGTTAATGTCACTTTTAGCCCCAACACCAAAACTAACCTTTCAAGATCATGTAGTGAACGCAGTTATAAATATAACTGTATGAATCTAGATTAATTATATAGGGAAAGCATAATTGCATTAAGTTCACGCAACACACGTCTCATCTTCCAAATTTAGCAGGCTGTCGGCCAATTTGACGAAAAAATAAAAAAGTTACTTTCCTGTCTTTTTCTCAGCCACGTGCACGTGCTCCTTCCACACAAACGTTAGGCCCATTGAGGCTCGCGCGACGTGTAGGCCTTTGGTGGCATGACTTTTGTCTCTTTAAAGCATCAATTTATCTCTCTCCATTCAGCGGCTATCGTAGCTGTAACAACTTACCCCTGGAACAACTAGCCCCAGTCTCCACTACATCATATTATGATACGCCAACAACGTAGCAAACGGTGTAGGTACCTAATGGTCCTTGAAGTGTTGATAAGATAAGTTCCCTCTAGTTAATTCGAGTTTGGAAGTATAATATATTTAAATACTAATTAATAGAGGGCACTAATTAAACAGACTTCTTTTTAATATCATTATTCACATCTGAAAATGTAGGTTACCTTCTAAATGATTAAGTTAGCTTCAATCTTGTGGTTGAGTGATTGATGATGATAAAAATCGCTCAAGTGATTATTATTAGTATCTACGAGGTACGAGGTATGGCTATTAAATAACGAGACTGCGCGCCTGGCGAGTGCCCTAGAGGGGTGGGGGAAAATAAGAATAGTGCGTTCGGTAGCTTGAAGTGTCTACTATAAACGAACGAAAAAAAGTTTTTGACACTTTAGTAGTTAGCGAGCAACATTGGTTTGAATAAAACGTGGTTTGTAGTGCGCGTCGGAAATCATGTGTAACGGAAAACATGAACAAAGTATCAACCTCAAATTTCTCCTTAAGTTGAAAAAAAAAGGCGAACGCGTGCTATAATTTGTTAAAAGAGGTATACGGCGATGATTCTTTATCTCGTACACGTGTTTTCGAGTGGTGTAAGCGCTTCAGTGAAGGCCGAGAGAGCACCGAAGATGACCAGCATCCAGGCCGCCCGGTCAGCATTTCAACTTCGCAAACAGTGGCCAAAATCAACGAAATTGTGCGTGCAGATCGTCGATTGAGCATCCGGATGATGGCTGAGATCATAATTTATCAGTTTTAGCTACACTGCGTGAACGGGTTCAAAGGAGACGGCCGAGTCACCAGGACAACGCACCTGCCCATAAAGCGCTGTCGGTAAAGCGATTTCTAGCCGATAAGGGCATTCCAGTGCTTGAACATGCCCCGTAGTCACCAGATCTGGCACCATGTGACTTTTTTCTATTCCCTAAGATCAAATCCGTGTTGAAAGATACCCGATTTCCGTATTTCGATTTCGATTCCGATCCGTAGAAGAAGCAAAGGAAAAAACGACGAGGCTTTTGAACGCCATTACAAAAGAAAAGTTCCAGCACTGCTTCGAACAATGGAAAAAACGTATGGAAATAATGGTGTGTGAGGAGCCAAGGGGAGTATATTGAAGGAGAGCGTACCGTTGTACCATAATTTTTAAAATATAACCCTTTTTGGTAATCAGTCTCGTTATTTAATAGCCATACCTCGTATACAAAGTTGATAAAAGCGTGAGGCACTAAATGAAACTACGTATACTATAAGTGCCTACTGTCAATACGAAAATTACTTCTTCAATAATTAAGAAAAAATGTAAATATCCTTTGGACAGACGGCGACAGCGAGTGAAGTCCTCGCACCATGGGAATCTTCCTATTCAGCCGGACCAGCAGCCAGCTGACGATACAGCGTGGACGAAGTGAGGAAAAATTTTAAAAAATTGTGGTTAAGCTCTAAAAAAAAATTGCCCTGGTTGATCTGATTTTTGTGTAGCCTGAAAATTATACACTAAATATGTGGTTTCATTTAATGCGTCTCGGTTTTATCAACCTTGTATACTAGTGTGATCTGAAGGCAAGTGTTTTGAGTTCAAATAAAAGAAATAACCTAACCACGTTAGTTTATGAATGTTTTTTTTTGCCAATGAGTTATATGTATACCTGCATAAAGAATTATAATTTTTACTGTGTTGCACTACTGAATTAGGTTACCCTGTAATAGTAATTAGACCGCTGGCCTAAACCATCGAAGCTAATTCCATTAGCCTCTCCAAACCGTTTCTTATTTTTTTATAGTATAAGGGACCAAATGTATATTTTAAAAGTAATTTGCATGACTACCGACGCTAGACATCCACATGAAGGTTATGCGTTGCTCATACTCCTCTCGCCAATGGGCCACCGGATACTTACACATGAAACGCGACAGCACAGCTGTCACTTTACACTGTTATCATAAGCGAGACTGTTATGCTAGTCCAATACGGCTGCTTGGAGGCACTACCTCATGCGCTTAAGGTGTAAACTCTAAAGTGTAAACATACATTTAAGTACTAACATAACTATTTACAGGCTCTCCGAGCAGGGTCCAGTGTACGAACTACAAACGGAGTTAGACGCGAGCGAGAAGGCAATAAATATGAGGTCTGGAAGCAAGGGTCGCAGAAAAAAAGAGACCAAGCCCAGAATGCCCCCATCGCCACCGGCGCTCCCGGCGCTCTCGGCGGCCCCGTCGGCCCCATCGCCTGACATTGTGGTTGTTAACTTGTTTATCTTTCTTTTTTAATCTCTATTTATCTATACATGATTTTCGTATAAAACATCGCCGCTACAGCGGCACACCCTGGTTGGTTACCGACCCGTGTAGGGATTCTGAACTCCCTAGTGGGAGAACCCTAACCCACTAAAACCTCACGGAAGTCCTCAGCCGCCTTAGGATGAGGTGACCCCGGATCTGTTGGCAACAGGGTCACATCGGCGACAGGCTGGGTTTAAATTATGGGAAATGGCAATCTTAACTTCCTTATATTACCTTAAGGTACAACTTAATTGTAAGCAGTGCCGGATTAGGTTCTGGCGGGGCGCGAGGGGAGGCTTTGTAGTTGGAACGGGGGCCTTTTTATGGGTGCAAAAATGATCTTAAGGCCTAACGGAACCGGGGGCCGCAGCCCCCTTGATCTGGATCCGGCGCTGAATTTAAACAATATATATCTCAAAGAGAAAAAACGGAACCCTTATAGGATCGCTTTGTTGTCCGTCTGTCTGTACGTCTGGCAAAACCTTTTTCCCTAAAACGCGTGAAGAGATTAAGCTAAAATTTTTGTAAAATACGGAGGTCAGTTACGTCTTGATGCCTTGAAAAAATCACACTTCTAAGTTAACGCAATAAAAATTTATAGCCAATTATGCACAAATTTTGTATGAAAACGTACTTTGTCGAAAACCAAAAAATTATCGGGTACTTCCCGTTGACCTGGAGTTGTGAAATTTGGCAAGAAGTAAGAACTTAAAGCACATGTATAAGAATAAATCTGAAACTAGTAAATTATATGTAGATCATTGGAAAAATCATTATCAACTTAGGTATAACTGTAATTCGCTACTAAATGTGTGTGAGCAACCGCTTATATACGTTTGACAACTTAAACGGCAGGCGTAAAGTTACAATAATTGAAAACCATGCATTACGTTTGGATTACGGAACCCTCGGTGTGCGAGTCGGACTCGCACTTGGCTGGTTTTTTTTTATGGTAGAGGTAGGCAAACGAGCAGTCGGAGCCATTTTAACAACTACCGACGCCCATAGACATCCGCACAGAGGATATACAGATGCGTTGCCCTCCTTTCTCCTCCCACCTCCATGGAACACGCGACAGCACAGCTGTCATTTTACACAGGTCTTGTGTAATCGAGAGGTACCTCCCCGGTCATGCCGTATATATTATATAAAACACTCACCACCTCAGCGGGATTAGAACCTGCGATTTTGATCTCTCGCAACATGCACTGTACACCCGCTTACGTTAGCACTATAAAAATGAGCCCACAAAGCCAAGTTTCAAAAACACCTAAGTATCTACAATGAAATTAAGCACTGGATATGTCGATTTTTGTTATATCCTTGGTTCTATTTTTAGTTCTGTCACGATTATATACTCGAGTTTCATAAATTAGTGCCTACCGGTTATAACTGTGAGTCATCTCAAATGTAGCTACGTTTAGGTAGATAAAATGTGACCTTGCTCGGTTTATATAAGTACGTGACAGAATAAATTTGAGTGTAGAATTGTAGGTAAATAGTAGCTTCCTGAATTCCGAGAACAGATTCGACGGCATTCGAAGCCATTTTCATAACTATCGACGCCCATAGACATCCGCACAGAGGCTATACAGCTGCAGCATTGCCCTCCTTCCTTCTCCTCCCTCCATGGCCGGCTACTAACACACAGCACGACAGCTGTCACTTTACGCCTGTTTCTTGTAAGCGAGTGGTACCTCCCCGATCGTGCCGCCCAATTCGGCTACACGCATGCATGCGGCACGGTACTACCCCTTACTAACCCTTATTAATTCAGCACGGCCGTCTTCAATGTCTCGTCTATCGATAGATTCGGCTACTAGAGATAGATTTCGACATAACTTTCATTCGAAACATGTCCAAACTTTATCTCCAATAGCCCTATTCATCGATAGAAAATGTTCGATATATATATTAAACTGTTCGATTCCTTTAATATTTTAATTATTTATACAGATAGCGTTGTCCACGAGCAATGAAGAAAAGGAGTCCAGGAGACAGAGGTAATTTCGTCTAATGTAGAAAAAAATATTGAAAACACACACACACGCACGCACGCACGCACGTACGTACGCACACACACACGCACGCACGCACGCACGCACGCACGCACGCACGCACGCACGCATGCACGCACGCACGCACGCACGAAACCCGTACCAGCTGCGGTCCGAAGTTAGGGGTAAGTAGGTTAGCTACCCACTGTTTGAGCCCAAGCCCAAAAAGCCCAAGCCCCCTCGATATGTATATGTAGTTTTCGAGATATAGGTATTTTTTTTTGTTTAATTTTTAGATTTTAACCTGTACCAGCCAAGAACTTTTTTACAGTACCAGCCGTGCACATTTTTCTTGGCGTGAGGTTAGAGCTTGTATAGGTACGGCATGTAAAGTTGTATCATGAAGTGTTAGAAGGTTGGCATTGGCATTACTAAAGAGTTATAGTTCACTCAGTCACAGTCCCCACAGAGTATTAGTAGAGTACTCTGTATTTGCAAAGTGGTTTCCGATCTAACAATCCTGACCCCTTAGTTGGCATCATTCACAAACATACTCGTTCTCAAAAAAAAAAGGCCAGCATTAAGTAAAACCAGTGAGTTGTTACTACTACGTAGTACGTAGTACGCAATACGTAGTACGTATTACGTAGTACGTACGTAGTACATAATTTATACCTCAATGAGTAAAACATTAATTATTATCAAACCGTCAAAAGAAAAAAATACGGCTTCTACAGATTTATTATATGTATAGATTACTGAATAAATTTTATTTTTGACGCCATAAATAGGGCAGGGTAGGCTAGTCAAGATACAAAAGCACGTTTCTGATACCGAAATATTTTTTTACAGAAAAGTAAAGTCATTAGATCCCACAGAAGAATACAGGAACAGACCTAGAAATGAACTACTCGACACAGACACAGGGCCATCGAATGAGAAGGTACGTGCTGTAATATAGCCAATTACTTTAGTCTTCTTCTTCTTCGTGTCAATGGCACAAGTTTTTTTTTACTTTGATTAATTACTAATTGCTTCAGTAATTGGAGTTTATTCCCGGTTTCGATTCGAATGCCGAGTTGCAGCGAATCATACATTTGTAATGTTACGGGCTACGGCCATTTCTATAGAGACAAGCCATGTGCGCGGGATATAACATAAACTTTTAGTCTTATGCCTCATTCTCTTATTCAGATGGAGCTGAAAAACGATTTGATTGGAGAGAAATACCAACAGCCTAACATGTAACACCGCTAACTTCCTCGACTTGAAAAATTCTAACCATCATCTAACGATATTATGCCTAGACTTCAATTTGATTTGGGATTTCTCAATTAGCAATCCAATTTATTTTACAAAAAGAGGTATATTTAGTTATGCATGAATTAAAAAATACTTGCTTGCATTGTGCATACCTATACAACTCGGATTTACAATTACATTAGGGAATCTAAAAACCGGCCAAGTGCGAGTCGAACTCGCGCATGTTTGGTTCCGTACCATCGATAAAAATAACTTATAGTGTTTGTATGAACGACAAAGTTGTTATTTCTTAAAAACTAATAATGATATGTCGCTCAAACCAATTTTCATTATAACTTTCCATTGAGATCTACAATATATTTATTTTTTTGGGGGACACACACTCATTGTTCCACTTTGGAAGAGTCTATATCTTTCAATCAATTGATTTAGACGAAAAATGGTTTTAGCAATACTTATAAATAATATACGTTCTTATACTGTTTCCACTTTTCATTAATTACGACCGTTTCAGATAACTCGTTATCAGGTAGGTATCAATCTGTACCATTCATTTGGTTTTAGTAACCTTGATGTCATTTTAAAAGACTCACTTACATGTTGGATGAAAAGAAAATAGATTCAGTTCTATGTATGGAATGCCCCCCGTTTAATTTTTTAATTTATTTATTTTTATTCAAAATCCGAATAGCGGTTCACGGAATACATCAACCTACAAAGTTTCAACTACGAAGATCAAATAGTTTCGGAAAAAAATTACTGACATACGGACGGACATCTTCAAAAATCTTCAAAAATTGCGTTACGTAATACTTGAACAGGGAGCGTTCAAGCTAAAGAGGCAGTGGATGGCCAAATTGCGTGCACAAAGTACAACTGCTGGGGAAGAAACGTTCTCGAGCGGCCATAGACATGCGCCTGAGAGCGCAGCGTTGGGCGGCCGCTGGCCTGACCCCGAGACCTGTCCGTGTTCAGCAGTGGACGGCTGGCCACTGGTGATGATGATGATGATGCGTATCATAACAACAGCAAATGTGTATTATGCTGTTCATTACTTGTTTGAGATTTTCGAGTTTGTTACACATATTGTACTTGACGGATTATACCTAACACAATAATATATTAAAGGTACTAGCCAAAAAACGTCGAGCAAAGGTATGTTTTGGCTAGTACCTTTAATATCTGATCGTGTTAAAACCTGTAAAGTACAATATGTGTTGTTCAGCTCCGATTTTGCCACAGCAGCGATTATAATTTAAATGTTTTAAAAAGAATATAATGTTCAAAACTCACCATAGCAACAGCCAGCTATACACTGCAGCAGCGCATAGCATGTTGTTTATTATATAATCGAAACCGGACACCGATAAAAAGTCGTTTTTGAATTCCTACACCTTTGCATAATCTATGCTGCTGTAGGGCTCCTTTTGTTTGGTTTTTATGGGTATGAGGACAGTAGGTAACTGTATCCTACTAATATTCTAATGGGAATATTTGTTATTCTTTCAACACAATGTTAATAATAATATATTTTTAATGAAAAATAAAATAAAAATGAATCAAAACGACTTCATAATTAACACCGCACTAAAAAGTTAAAAATAAACTAAATTGAACATTTAGTCTTTAAATTTAATTTAGAAAAATGAAATACATATAACACTTGAAGTCGGTGCCAACACAAATACAGATTTATCTGCTTGTGCCACATCACACATGCCACATTGTTTGTGATAGAAACACAATTGGCACCGAATTCAAAATTTATATTAAACTATAAAATTATATTAAAAGATTAAATGTTCCATTAATTTATATTTACTTCTTATTATTTTCACAACACACATGCCACATGGTTTGTAATAGAAACATCATTGGCACCGACTTCAAACTTTATATTATACTATAAAATTATATTAAAAGATTGTTCCATTAATTTATCTTTAACTTTTATTATTTACACACTATAATTGATGTCAAACAAGTTTGATTTACTAACTAGGATAAACCACTCAATCGTTGGCACTCCGCCAGTTATTGGTACTTTAGAGTTAAGACGAAAAAACAAGTAAATCATACATTATTTAAGTTCTGCATGAATTAAAAATGGAAATAGTATTAATTTTGTATTAAAAAATGGCAACATTATACCATCAACCAAAATTACGGTTTAGAGACAGCAACTACCATTCCAACTACCAACGACATCCGTGATTTGGTGTGCCTAATTTGTTTTTTTCTTGTGAGGTGAGTACTTTTTTTAATCATAGTAGCCTCTGATTTGTTTTATATATGTGGAATTTTACACACTACGTTATTCTAGCCCCATGCTAGGTACCGTAAGGACTTGTGTCCCTTGTAGACAACGGACAATATAATTAATATGTTTTATATATTTTAAGAAATATTTTACAATGGCTGGTGCCTGCGACTTCGTTCGCGTAGCGTAGTAATATTATAATAATCAAAGTGTTTTTTTATTGTTTGCTTGCAGTGTCCTCAAATTCCGATTTCCCGTAGGAATGAGTGATTTTATCGCAGTAAAAAGTGTCTTTGATGTTGAACAGTATCTATATACACCACAAAAAGTTTCATTCGAATCTGTCCAGCAGTTTCTGAGATTAGCCCGGACAAACAGACATACAAAAAAATAAATAATATTTAAAAGTGTTCTAAAACTATTTTAACATCGCCCCCAATTAGGTTTTGCTAAATATTTTCAATGTACAGACATACGAATTTTATTGTTTTATCTATACACAGTCGAGAATCAATAATACATTCGATTTATGAAATAAACAAGCATAAAAAAATAATTAGACAAAATTACTTGTCCCATGTTGTAAAACATATTTCTTGGTTACCCCGTGTATCACACTCGCCTCACGGTAGGCCGACGTCACTGACCTTGAAGTCGAAACATTTCGTATAGGAACAACGATCCATGTATTTTTAAGGACCATTTCAAAACGATTTTTATTTAACAAAATTACAATACTCTTAGAATCTTACAAACTCTTACAAACTCTTAGAATCGCGATATCTCCGGAATGGTAACTGTTAAGAAAAAAATCATTAAATACCATTTTTGTAGATAATTTTAAGATCTACAACTTTGGATTGAAGTTTTTTTTTGATAAAACTTACCGTTTTCAAGCAAAATCCAAAAAACCTCAAATTTTGGCCTTTGACCTCGAATAACTTTTTAAGCACACATAGGATCGATGGGGACTTTTATAACTTGATTTGTAATGACAATCTATAGATCTCCACCAAAATTTGGCTTTCCGGGAATTTTTGTTACTTCAAATGTCTATATTGACCGGACTATAATACATTGATAAACATCTACGATTAGCTAATTACGCCCAGCGTAATTCGAACCCGCGACCCCTGGCGCAACATGCTCTGCTTATCCGATGTCTGTAGCACTACGCCAGCAAATCGTCGACTAATACTTTCAAAAAAATTACCATACTTAACTTTACCATTAGGCCTTTTAATAGATAATAGAAATGGAATAGATTCAAATATCTATTTTTTAAATATAATTATCATTTTCTTTTATAACATGTGCCAACATATGGAACAAAAATTTCGTCAAACTCCCTTTATCGTCACTACTGCCAATAATAGGAATTTTCAATATTTTATTAACGCGAGGATACATTTGGAAAGATTTAGAATTAAATATTATTTTCGCATCTAATATGCTATCAATATCATCAATATAACTACGCTGCGCAAATAAAGTCACGAGCACCAGCTGTACGTACAGTTGATAGCGAGTATGGGCGGCCGGGGTCATTCAACCCGTGCGAGGTTGCCGCTCGCTGTAGCCGCCCGGTACAAAGCATGAATACATTTTGTCGCTATTTAACTTCTTTGAAAAAAATATTTTCGTATATAGTCGTACACTGGTTTTTTGTAGTTTCGGAATAACTGTAGGTACTTATAGTATATGTCGTTTAATTTAAGGCCTCTCGCTTTTATCAAACCTGTATATTTTGTTAATTATAGATATTAGACTCTTCGCAAGAAAGGTTCTTTTCTGAGACGACGACAGGACCTAACAAGGTTTGTAATGTTAACTTTCTGATCC
Source organism: Calycopis cecrops (assembly GCA_001625245.1). NCBI lineage: Eukaryota > Metazoa > Arthropoda > Insecta > Lepidoptera > Lycaenidae > Calycopis > Calycopis cecrops. The sequence goes on from LUGF01025230.1 coordinate 441,168, forward strand.
TTACAAGTTACTTCTATACAAGTGCCTACAGAACTTATACTTTTCTATGAAACTTCTTTTTATAGCATAGGAGGACAAACGAGCAGCTGGTGATATTGTAATGACTACCAACCCCCATAGACAACACAGCATAATGGATCCTGACTCTCTTTAGAAAAACAACCAATAAACAACCCATTATCACTTATCATCGGAAGAAACTATACATCATCTCATAAATGACTTCATTCCATGTATTCCATTGATTTCCTTAATGAGTATGAGGAGAGGGCATAAAAAAAATGCACCGAAAAATTCGGATTCCTAATTCATAAGCTTAACTCAAATCCACTGGTGGAATGCGGTACTCAGGTTTTGCATACTCAAATACTACAGGGCCTGCACGAGAATACTAAAAAAGTAAATGACAGTAACTGTCAAATAATTCTAAAGATAACGTAGACAGAGAAAACTATAGACGAAGGCTTAGCATGGCTACATGAGATAGCACTACTATGCGTTGACATTGTTGACATTAAAAAACCCTACATTTAATTCTTTATTATTTTCTAGTAGTTTGAAAATAGTTCACTACGGGGTAAATAATTAAAAGGCTATTTTAAATTAAAAAAAATAATAAAAATATAAAATATTTCATATATTGCCCCATAAATAAGGCTAATTTATTATGCATATTTCGTATTTTTACTTCGGGTTCAATTAAGCTCCACCCCTATCCGGTACCATCCGAAACTTTTATTTCGGAATCGGTTACGGATACGGATTTTTTTTATCGGATATCCGATAGTTTCAGTTACGGTTACGTAGTTTCCTAACAACCCTGCTATAGATTTTAGATTCGATAGTATTAGGATGCGTTCAAGTATTACGTAATGCAATTTTTGAAGATTTTGAACCTCCCTCCCCCCATGTAACGCGCCGTAACGTTGTTGAGTAGCCCCCCTCTCCCAGTCAAAACGTTACGTAACACACAACTCAACATATTTGTACTAAATTGAGCAAAAAAA
>LUGF01025230.1:462577-480263 GCA_001625245.1 Calycopis cecrops
AATTTGGCCGGTGACCAAAAAATAACCCTGTATATATATATATACACAGGGTGTCCAAGAAAAAGGGACACCTGTTTTAATGTAGGATAGGGTACATAAGTAGCATTCAAATACAAAAAGAAATAACATAATATATCTATTAATGAAAAAGATATAGCCAAAAAACAAAATTTACTGTAACAGCGTTTCCCCTTAACGCGGCGGCTGATCTTAAACGAGCGCCCGTCGAGCTAAACGAGTCTAGTGAACCGACGTGACCTCTACGCGTTTTAAGGCAAAGTGGATCAACGTTGCAGTACTGTTGCGATGCTTTAAATGTTCTTTATTTAAATATTTCATGCATATAACAAAAAAATAACAAACACGTTTAGTTTAAAATTATTTACTTTACACGTTTTATTTGTTTTTTTATGAAAAAAGTTTAATATTTTTAAAATTTTGGACCCGCATATCTCCGCAACGTTTATGATTTTTTCAAAAATTCTTTTTGCATTTGACTACTACTAATGTACTCTACCCCCCATTAAACCCCCTTTATTAATACCCCTGGTGTCCCTTTTTCTTATATATATATACCTAATTCATTAGTTTCTTGTGTCACAATGTTAGTTGCCATACTCCTCCGCTACGGCTCGACCGATTCTCATGAAATAGCGTACGCTGAGAATCGGCCAACATCTATTTTTCGCGATATTTCCACGGGATCGAAACTTTCGCGGGTGACATCGCAGAGCGCAGCTAGTGTACTATAAAAAATACTCCTTCGTATCTCTATAAGATGGCAAACGAGCAATCGTTGCACTACGTCTCTTTATTATAATGTATTAATGTAATATTTCGTATTTGCCAAATTTAATCCAAATCCGTTCGGTAGATTTTGCGCGAGTCAATGACAATCATATACAATCTATCAGTTGAATCCTTTGGCTGACTGCGATAACATAGTTTCTCCGTAGGTTCACATCAAAGGGCCATGGCAGCAAATATATTAGGACGTCTGAAGACGTGACCACCGATTATCCTTTGTACATCGAAGACAGCAGCGGTTACTACAGTGACGCTAGCAACAGTCTCGTGAGAAGAAGTGGTGGAGGAAAGGTTAGTTGGAGATTATAATGATTGTTCATTAATAATAATAATGTCGTCCTAGCCGATTTCGGCTACGGCGGCCGTCTCTATAGAGACGAGCCAGCTGCGCAGGACATATTATAGTGTCAGTCAAATTGTTCATTATGAAATGGTTTGATAACGCAAGCAAAGATTTATAACACTTTCAATATATTTTAACATAAACTAAATTCTAAATATTCTAATATCTTTAAACGAGCAATTCTTGTATATTTATATATATATGTGTAATCAGGATCTCGGAAACGGCTCCAACGATTTTCATGAAAGTTACAGATTAGGGGTTTTTCGGCTCAAGGAATCGATTTATCAAGGTCCCAGGTTCGAGAAAAGCTCGGTTCTCAAGATATAATAATATATAAATAATATCAGCGCCATCTATATTATATTATATATAATTATGGTGTTTTTACTTCTCAATAGATGGCGGAATTCCGTCTCTTTATTTTTTATCCGAACGAAGCTCTTCTTGATAGGCTACTGGAGTGGCTGGATAAGTGGAGAATGTCCGTAAACGTGGCGAAAACGGCTTCTCTATTTGTCAGCCGAAAGCGCGACATGCCTGGACAGTTAACGTTGAGGGGCCAGGAGCTGTCTTGGAGATCCCCGGTGCTGTACCTCGGATGTAGCATTGGCCGTTCGCTACGTATGGGCTCGCAGGTTGATCGTCAGATGTTGGTGTGTCATCCGAGTTACCGTTACGCACCAAGTTGGATATCTAGAAGACATATCCGATCGCGCCTCACGTACGCTACCCCCGCGTGGTATGCGTTAGCCTCGCCTACTCAAAAGAAGCGGCTGCAAGCGTAGCAGAAGATAGCCCTCAGAGCAATCGTGGGAGCCGGCCGGTATGTCCGGAATAGCACAATCGCGCGTGATACGAGGACGGAGTCGGTTAGAGAGTTTGTGGCCCGTTTGTCGTCCGCCATGTTTAACAAGGCGGAGAACGTACCCCACGCTCACCTGCATGGCTTCGCGCCTCTTCATGCGCGACCTCCGGACGGCCGTGCTTACCCACGAGAGCTCTGTGCTCGTGATCATTCAACCACCGCTCAGTCAGTCACCATAGGGCAGCCGAATCTGGCTTGTAGGACGAAGGTTACACCAGCACACACTTTTACAAGCACTAGACACACCACATGCACAACACAACACACTCAGCAGTCGTAAGACTGCCTAGTTGTCGCTGAGTACTAATAGCCGCTTTTTGGCTACATTGCTTATGCAGTGAGTTCCCCTCAATCATCCCACTAGCACTGCATGTAAAATGCAGTCCCCCAACACCGAGGGGGTATTCCCCCTCGCGAGCATTGCCCGGGCATGAGGTTCGCCTCGAGGCCCGCAGACCTCTCAGCCTCCCCGGCCAGAAATAAGACATAGAATATCTACCGAGCATTCATTGACGTTTCTGCCAATATGGTGACATTTCTGCCAAAAATGTAATTTCTTGTCGCACGAAAATTTAAATACTTGCAATATATTGATTTTTCATTTTCGTGATAAAAACAAATTTTCTCAAACTAATTTCAGAAACATTTTCAGATATTATACAAATATACAGGGTATCCCGTAAGGAATGGACCAACGATATGTCGGTGAAAGAGTATGTTTTAACCTATAAGAATCTGTAAATTTTATAATTATAGGTCGTATAGTTTTTGAAATATGATGTTTTTTCTTATTTTTTAAAAAATGGTTATGATATAAAAAATAAGGGCATTTTAAAAAAAATCTTTTGACATCAAATGAGAAAGTTAATATTGATTGATATGTGTATGTGCGTCTTTTAGAGAATTGAAATCTGTGAAAATTTATTTATTTGCTGATTTTAGTAGTCAAATTAATCTTGAAAAAAAATATTATACGAAAGTATCCGATAATCGGATACATCTCCTACTTTAAAAAAGCTGCGTTTTTACTACTACAATAAGGCCAATTTAATAGATCACATTTGACATCTGTATGATTAAGCTTAGCAGTGAGGTGACCTGCTTAAAAAAATTGATTTAAGATTCAATAAGTACGGACTTCAAACATATATGAATTGTATTCAGATTTTATGAAAAAATACATAAAGGTACTGTGATTTTATTTTTAAAATCGTATTATGTACTATCGCATAAAAAAAGACAAGTACATAAATTAACAAAAGCAATAGTATTTATTCAACTATCAGAACTATTACTTATATTATGATCGTCATCACTGCTGTCAGCATTCCGATGTATTAAAGAGAAAACAATATAATCATTATTAATTATTTGTCAATAATACCGTCTATATTCACATTTCGTTCAAAATCTTGTAAAATTATTTTCTTTGCTGTTTCCACGACCTTTCTCCAGTCTTCTATAGTGACTTCTGCGCACGCAGTTTTTAACAGAGTCAGCATTTTGGAAATTTTGAAGAGTGGTTCAGCATTATTCCGCGCTGCATTACCCTTTATTTGTATATACTTGGCCAAATAAGCTTCGATAGCGTTATACTGGCAATGATAATGGGATGCAATCAAATAACTTCGTGTACGTATACTTGGACGACTTAGTTACTGTAGCTATATTTAACTACTCGACTTTAAATAAATTTGTACTTGCTTCCAAGCCATTTACCAGTCACGAGACATTTTCTTGCTTTTTACTTGATTGAGTTGGTGATTGATCAATTAATACAGAATCATACGGTGCTTTGTGAATTATACTTTGCGATGGGTTGTCTAAACTAACTAGTATCTTCTTAAAACACTATAAAATCCTCGTGATAATCTCTTGTAGTTTTAGAGGTGAATGCGAGGGCCTCCTCGCATTCACCTCTAAAACTACAAGTTTGGAATAAAACTTTAAGAAGCTGAGCCAGTGTGACATATAATAAGGTGGATTCCTTTTCTAGATGGTGGTGGAACTTTTGCAGTCGAGGCCACTGTATCATTGGTCCATGTTCACGTAACCGGTTCGCATTCAACTATATTTCGTCAGTAAACACGACATTAACCCAATCTGTAATATTATTTATTTGACGTATGAATATTACTCCCTTTAAAACAATATTACAATATTACAATAATTACAATATTACAGCTTACTAAGATTACAGCCTTTGATTATATACACGTAATCAAAGGATTACAGCATTCCATCATGACATTCCGATTGTCAGTTTTTTTTTAATCTAAAGTCAATCGATTTCAAACTTTTTATTAGGACAATTTACCGCCAACCTCTTTTAACGAAGCCATTGAGTTATTCCGTGTAGGATATTGTTTTCATAAGTAATATCTATAAATTGGTTCCGAAATGCAGCAGCATGAAAATTGTCAATGTCAATAATTTTTGTCCTTCCTCTTTTTGGAGTATTTAAAGCATTATCTTTTGAGCCTGATGGTCGGTATTTCTCTTTGAGAATTTGAGTTACTATCCTCTTCTTTATTCTAAATGCTTTCGCATTTCTCTTCTTGATGTTCTCTCGGTTGTATTATTGGTAAGAGAGATCCACCGTTAACTGATTTACGTTCAAAATAATCGAACAATTTCACCTTAGTGGTGAAAATGTTCGATTATTTTAATATTATTCGCAAAGTCTGTTTACCGTTTTCCATCGATTTGACATGGTAAAACAAGACTTTTGTTCTTGTTTACACTATTTCTTGTCTACTGTCATTAAGCAATCGAAGTCCAGTTTATAGCCAGGTTTATTATTATTAGAGATCGATCAGTCCATTGAAAAAGACGGGTCAGATGAAAATAACAGAGAGCACAACAAAAACGCACAGTAACTTCGCACAACGAGGATATACTGCGTCATAGAATAGCGATATAACATGGTAACACAATCGATGATCGATTGATACGTGTGTTTTCGGGAATATCCAACAAGTTTTTAACCTAAAATTGAACACCAATGATTTTCCTATTTTTATAGTTAATAAAAGAATAATATCATAAGGAGGTAATTAATGTGTCTAATCGATTCTACTTATCAATTTTCGATTTTTTTGGGTAACATTCTTACCCCCTTATTAATAAATATAGAATAACTCTATTCAAGGAATAACCTAGTAATAAACTGACATCTGTCAAATTCTATATTAATAAAAAACACATAAAAAGTATGGAAATTGATAGATGTCAGTTTATTACTAAGTTATTACTTGGATATAGTTATTCCGTGTTTATTAATAAGGGGGTTAGAGTTTAAAAAGAAAGGGCTCACAGATGAAACTTTGTAACGTTAGTTCTTTAGAAAAAAAAAATTCTCTCATTTAAATGAGTTATTAGTGAAAAGTAAATAGTAAAACTACATTCTTTGGTAATTATTACAATAAATATACATATTGATCGTTTATATTCATAGAAAAACGTTAAGTAGTTGTACAGTTCTTACCACTAAAAAGAATTATAATATTTTTTGGCTTTTTTACAATGTTACGTTATTGGATTTTGATGAAGTGCCAAATGTGATCTATTAAATTGGCCGTACTATACTAAGTATTTTATTTGATGAATACTGAGATATTATTGTATTTATATTAGGATCCGATGCTAACGTATATGGCGCCAGTAGAGAGTCACAGACAGAGACATAAAGGTATGCTGCCTGATAACATCGTGGAGAAGAAACACAAAAAACGCAGCCACAAGAAGAAGAAGACAAAGGTGTGTATTAGGCAGCGTTCTCTTCATAGGGATACACCGGTCGGATCTTCAATCACCTATCCCAGTGAGAGGAAGGGCCATGCTGCATTGCAGCGGAACTGATCCGGCTCGACCGGGGAGATACCTCTCGCTAACATGGTGCCGTTGTAAAGTGACAGCTATGCTGTCGCGTTTCGTGTGGCTTGTAAGTGGTCGGTGGCCCATTGTAGTAAAAAAATCACAAGCCACAAAAAAATACTTTTACATATGTATTTTCAGGGCAAGGGGCACAAAAAGCATCACGGAAAGGATATGAAAGACGAGGACAAGAAACATTACAACAAATTATCTTCCACAGAGATGGAGAGAAATATCGTCTCCTACGAAGACAGTGTCGAACGTAGTATGAGGAAATAATATAATTATAGACACCGGCTAAAACGTAATTTATATTACGATTTTTTTGGTGCCCCGGTACCCATCTGTGCATAATTCGGCGCTGAATGTAAAGTATAAATAAACATAATTAATTTTTTTATTACTTTCGTCACGGTTTATGTGACTTATATGGCCTATTATTACTTTGCGTAAAATGGTTGATGAAATTCATTGTAATTAAATGTCTAAAACTGATTAACAATATTCAACTTGTTATTAGGATATAATAGGAGATAAATGGAATATTATTTATTCTATATCGAAGTAATGTTTTGATATACAATAAACAGTAATATTAATATTTTCAACATGTAACAAAAACAACAACAAATAATCAAACTAAGTAGTATATTTTTTTATTACTAAATTAGGATATTGAACTAGGTAAGAACTGAATTCTTTGTGTTTGTTATTTATTGAGGTTTTAAATATGTTTCTGTGATTGATTATTAGTATCTACTATTTGGCTTAATTTTTTGTTTAAGACGCTGAGTATCGCCAATGATCTTGAGAAAATAAAATTTGAACCCGGCCCACTACAATATCAGAGTATTTAATATTTGAGCGCCAATCCTCGGACATACGGCAAAAGCACAAACTAATATATTGTGGGGAAAGTCTATTTACAGATCAAATGCACCCTTTTTTTTCATAGACAGCGCTAAATTTACGACATTTATTGACACAAAGTATTTGATGCTTAGATAAAGAATAATATTAATATCTAAGATTTGATGATGTTGATTCATAGCCCTTAGAAAGAATGCATAGGACACATAATTACATTTGTACAAAAAATCAAAGGGTATTATTTTATTCGTGAAACTAAATTCTTTTTTTGTAAGAGTTAGTTCCATTGCTGCATTGCAGCCAAATCCGGCGGCAGGACCGGAACCGGGAGTAACTTTTGCTCTCGTGATACAGTCGTCAAGTGGCATTGTTTCGTGCCGGGTTTTTTATAGTATGAGGGGGAAAACGAGCATTCTTTTTGGTGACTTCCGACATACAGTACCAGCAACTCCAACAGCGGTTGCGGTGAATTGGACCTACCGATGTATTTTATATAATATTATATAAAATAAATCACCATTAGATAATTTAATAAAAATGTATATTACGCGCTAGTAAATAAAAAGAAGGTACATCCTCCATTTACAGCTTAATTATATTTTTGCCTGAGTGATTATAGAACTATAGATACACAAAAAAATCTGTTAGTACATATTTTATTTTAATTTAAGTGCTCCAACATGAATGTATAACAATAAGGGCACCTAATAAATCGACAAACAGCTGTCAACTGCTCTACTATATATGTTACTGTAAAAGCCTGAACCACGGTGAATCCTAAGATTTTCCAGTCGAACCTAAGATTTACCAGCTCTTTACGGTAAAACTCCGAAATGGTATAAGATCATCATTTATATCCAACTTTTACCACCGTCAACTTGATAAGATTTACCATCTTAGGTTTTACCTCAGAGGTACATTAAATGTCGAAAAATAGACACGTTTTAACGTCTACGGGGAGCAATTCCGTCCTCGAGGGCTGTCTGCAACTCCCCGTTATCAGTATCACCCCCTCTCGACGCCCGCGCTCGTAGCTCGTTTTTTTATTTTTTTGTTTTAGTAGATTATCTATACAAATATTATAAAGTGGAAAGATTTGTTTGTGTTTGTGTGTGCATGCGTGTGTGTGTTTGTATGTAACGAATAGGCTCCGAAAGTACTTTACCGATTTCAATAATTCTTCCACCATTTGAATGCTACATTATCAAATTAACATAGGCTATTTGTTACCACGGGAAAATGCATCATTTCCCTGGCAAAACGGGTAAAATTCTAAACGGCTGAACCGATTGAGTTAAAATTTTGTATGTGTATTTACATTGTTTCACAGACACGAATGTGTTCATGTATATAATATACTGAATGTTTGTCTGTATGTCCTTTTTAGAATCGTAATGCATAATGCAGAAAGTGATAAATTTTAGTAAAGTTGTTCTGAAAGCGCCCACGAAGGTTTCTACGTTGGTATGATCAATTTTTCATTGTCATTCCAATGAATTTTAAACAGGGATATTTTTTGGTCACCGGCCAAATTTTCAGGTTTGGTTCAGAATCAATAATACATTAGATTTATGAAATAAAAAGGAATAAAAAAATAATTAGATAAAATTACTTTGTCCCATGTTATAAACATATTTCTTGGTCACCATGTGGCATCTGACTCGCGAGTGTTGCACGGCCGGCGTCACTGACCTTGAAGTCGGTAAATTTTGCATATGAACAACAATCGATGTCTTTTTAGGCCTAAACGATTTTTATTTAACAAAATATTACAGTTAGACGATAAAATTTAAAACACATTCTTAGAATGATGCCTACTTCTTTATTTTAAAATTTGGCCGGTGACTACTACTTACTTACTACTACTACTGGTGCTGAGTGTTTGAATAGTGCGCGCCGAGTTATGATAATATTTTTAGTGAAGGGCAAAAAATAATTTCATTAAATTTTTTATTCTTTTTTTATTTCATAAATCGAATGTATTATCGATTCTGAACCAAATCTGAAAATTTAGCCGGTGACGAAAATTTAACCATGTATACTAAGTATTTGACATTAAAACTTTAATTTATAAAAGGTTTCATTGGCTTCGAAATTATATAATAATCAGTTAAATAAACGCAAAAGTTTCACTGGTAACCCACCAGCTTATATTAATAATGAATAGCTGATATAGATTGTATTTTTTTATAAAAGTGCTATAACATCCAACGTAGAGCGACTCGAATCGTTGATGATCAATATGTACGTGGCGTGGCGTGGCGTGGCGTGTAATATGTGGCGTTACGGAGAGATGTAGGCTCGCTCTGCATTTTCTACCGTATTTACAACGGGGAGTGTTCCGAGGGGTTGTTTGGATTAATACCCGCAGCGAAGTTCCACTTTAGGACGTCCCGGCAGAACTCCAAGTTCCACCGCCACCACCTAGATGTCCCAAAGTATACAACTGTGCGTTTCAGGCGCAATTTCTTACCACGCACATCACTTTGGAACGAGCTGCCACAGTCGGTATTTCCGAACCTATACGACCTGGGGTCCTTCAAGAAAAGAGCTTACTCATACTTAAAAGGCCGGCAACGCGCCTGCAAAGCCTCGAGTTTTGCAGATGTCTATGGGTGGCGGTAGTCATCTACCAACTGCTCGTTTGCCCCTTATCCTATAAAAAAAAATAATAAAAATAACACGCCATGTAACGTGAATTCCTTGCTGCTCACACCCATGACTTGTTGCAACGTGAAATAATGTAATAATTCAATAACATCTTGAAATTTGTTAAAGGCTAAAGAAAAACATTCTTAATATGTATACCTACTAGTAATTAGTATATTTATTTAAATCCAAATTCATACTAAACTGATGTCATCCAAAACTCGCAAACTGCAGTAAAAAATCTTTTATTACTCTTATCTTGTCTTTACGGGCCCACCCCATATTTTTACGTATGCAATTTTTTTTGAGGTCGGAAGGTAGGAATAGTACCCTAAATAATAATAATAATTATGTCATACAGTATCGAATTTTTATTATCTATACTAACCTCTCCCTCGGAACATTTCCTTTTATTTTTTCATTAGGCGTCACATTTTCTAACCTGTAAATCAAAGACCAAAATCAAATACACAAAAACATTAGTACACAGCTGATAAACAGATGAGCCAACGAATATGTAAAAGGGTGATAGGCACTTAGCAAGGCAATAAACATATTCATTATCATATTAAAAAATAAAAAAAATGGACATTCTATTCGACGATTATGCGATGTAATTTACAACGCAAAGCTTTTTTTTTCATAATTCGACATAATATGTCACTGTGGGAAAGTAGGTAGTTGAGTTTAATGAATAAGTTCGTCCCATAAAGTATCATACCCTTATAAAAAAACACCCTAATTTAATTTATTTTCATATGCCATGTCTAAAATTTAATATGTCTATTGATTAGATTTAAATCGAAACTAGATTTGATGTCTGAATCTGATCATTACAGTCATAATTGTGTGTGTGTGTGTTTAATTGTGTAAAACTAAAAAAATACAAAGTAAGAGATCAGTCATTGCATCTGAATAGTGTTGATCTACAACACTACCCGAGTAGTAACTTCGCTCGCATGTTACCACCTTAAAGTGATGACCTTGCTCCTTCCTTGTCGTGTTTCTGGTTTGAAAGTATCAGATCATCCAATTGGTGTTGGGGTAGGTGAAGGAGGGTAACTTACATACTTATATATTATTATGTACCCTCTGGTTGTACGGGCGATGAGCACAACACACAAATAACTTCGAGTATATAATATATTATATTATAAACATATAAAAAACGTATATAATGTTTCAAAAAACGTCTTTCGGGACCGGTAGTAAATATAGGAAATATACGGGGTTATTTTTTGGTCACTGGTCAAATTTTAAAATGAGGAAGTAGACGTCATTCCAAGAGTGTTTATTAAATTTTATCGTCTAATTGTAATATTTTATTAAATGAAAATCGATTTTAAATGGACCTTAAAATACAACGAAATGTTTCGACTTCAAGGTCAGTGACGTCGGCCTACCGTGAGTCGCGAGTGTGATGTACGTGGTGACCAAGAAATATGTACAACATGGGACAAAGTAATTGTATCTAATTATTTTTTTAATATTTTTTATTTTATAAATATAATGACCAAAAAATAACCTTGTATACAATAGATATAAGAAAATAAACATACTTTATAATTTCCATCATATGTTTTTGATTGTTTATATATGACCGCTTTTGGCTTTTCGCGCCGTTCTTTGATTATTCATTATCATTTTATAATACAACACAACAAACATATTCACAAATAATACCTATGTATAGAAACACAGTCCACATTCACTTAAGTATTTAAAATTCAAATTAATAATTTCAATAACAACAATTTCCAGGAACCGTCACTTACTTAAAAATATCTACTTATTATTTACACAAAATAAATGTTTCGTAAATAACGTCAGTGCAACAAAAGAGACATACATCCGTACAGCAATAGGCCCCAGCGGGCTCTGCTCCAGTGAATACGAGTCACAGAGAACAAAACTCCGCGCTTGCAACGCGCTGTTTGATTTTCAGCCATAAATTAAAAATATTTTTATTGAACATCTAGTAAGTTATTTGAAAATATAAAAACGGTCATTTAATTAAATATACTATGATGAGCACATCGGCGAATTATTTTTACATTACTAAAATTCTGACAGATATTTTTTGGTTAAATTTATTGTTAAAAAGTATCTTCGGGATTTATTTTTATCGAACAAAGTAAATACAATTGTGTTTTGAAGACGGGCATAATATGATCAGAAATATCTTAAAAAATAAGATATATTATTTTTTCATTATGGTATATCGAACGGATGATGCTAAAAATTGTTAAACTAACCCAGTTTTGGTGTATTCAGCGCCATAATTATAGCACAAAACCTTTTTCGAATATGTCATCTTACTATACTACTGTCCATATAACTCGCTTCCTCCCGCGGCTTCGCCCGCGTGCATTTCGGACTTCAAAAATTATTCAAAATTTTAACTTATTATGTTATTCTGATATGAAAGCTATATTAATGTAAAGTTTCATGAAAATCCGTCCAGTAGTTTCGGAGATTAGCCCGAACAAACGGACAAACAGACAAACAAAATATTTAAAATCATAGAAAAGTGTTCTGTTACTATTTTAAAATAGCCCCCAATTAGTTTTTCGTTAATATATTCAATGTACAGATACTAAAATTTTACTGTTTTATTATATGTATAGATTATCATATGTGAATGTGAATATTATATGTGAATTTATTTGTTACGCTTTCACTCCAAAACTACTCAGCCGATCATTATGAAACTTCGCACACATATGACATAATGACATTTTTAAAAATATTTTTTTATAAGGTTCAAAAAAAATATTGTGGCAGATATTGGAATTCTATTGCAGTTCTATTTGAATGTAATGTTCATTGATATTTATCAAAAAGATTCAACGCAAGCGAAGACGCGGGAAAAAGTTAGTTTTTTTTTGTCTAGATGCATGCCTAGATACTTTGCTATTTCTTGATGTGGTAGGACATCGTTACCAAGTTTAATGGGTGGGCAATTTTCCTTTCTCAGGGTAAAAGTGACATGCAAAGATTTACTGGAGCTGACTTTGATACGCCACGTTTCCATCCACTTAGTGACTTTATTAAGATAGCTATATGATGGATGGATACTGGGGTGTTATGGTTGCACAGTACATCAGTATCATCAGCAAATGTGGCACATAAGATATTATCTGATGTAGGTATATCTGCAGTATACATTAGATACAGTGTTGGACCTAGTATGGAGCCTTGCGGTACCCCGGCTCTTATATCTTGGAAGCAAGAATATGAGTTGTTGATCCTTACTCAAAATATCCTGTCTTTCAAATAGGATTTGAGTAGCAGATATAAACTGTGTGGCAGTAATTTCTTTATTTTGAAGAGTAGGCCCAAGTGCCAAACTTTATCATAAGCCTGTTTTACGTCTAAAAAAGCAGAGCAGTATTCTTTCTTCTTAAGAGCCTCTCTTATTTTGTCGACAACTCGATAGACCTGCTCTATAGTAGAATGGCTAGTTTTGAAGCCAAACTGATGTAGGGAATAAAATCATTATCATAAATTACTGTTGTTAGCCTACGCAGGAGGATCTTTTCAGACAATTTAGACAATATTAGTAACAGACTAATTGTTCTATGAGAAGACATCAGGTGTGGGGGTTTTCCAGGTTTCGGGATCATTATTATTTCTGAAATTTTCCATATCATTGGGATATATGAAATCCTAATTATAGAGTTAAAGAGGAATGCTATACCGACTATAGCTTTTTTGGGATGTTCTCGCAGGATTTCAGCTGTTATCAGTCAGAAGCCAGTGGCCTTATTGGGTCTTTTTATCTCTTTTAGGACTTCGCTTGGTGAGCAGCTTTGTATTGGGGGCCTTAGTTGTCTGCTTCTAAGTAGTCTAGGATTTCCTTTTCGAATTCTTTATAACCACCATTCGGAGTAAAGACTTCTTACAGGAATTGTCTTAATGCCTGAGCTCGTTCCTCATCTGTTCTAGCCCAAGTGTTATCATCCTGTTGGATGTTGAGTTATCTGTGGGGCTTCTTTACTGTTTCTGAACGCTTTCCAGAGTGAGTACTCGTTTTTAGCTTGGGGATTCAAATTTGCTAACTTGTTGTGTAGGGTTTCTTCTTCGATGTTTTTAAGGTACTTTTTTAGGTCAGCAGCCGCTTTGTTAAGCGCCCTTTTGTCTTCTGGATGTCGACTACAGTGCCACACTCTTCTGAGTCGTCTCTTTTCAGTGATCTTTTCCTTTGTCCCTTGAGGAACGTTTTTACTAAGTTGTTTTAATGGGCGAGTCGGTGTAAATTTCCACGCAGCTATTTGAATTAAGTTTGTTAGCGTAGTTGCATATTTATCAATGTCGTCATTACTCTTGAGTGGAACTCTTAGGTTAATATTTTCATTCAGGTATTGTCTAAATGTATCCCAGTCAGTTTTGTTGGTGTAGAGTCGCTCTTTAGTTAGTCTTTCGATTATGATTGTACTTATTGTGGCTATTACTGGCGTGTGGTCTGCACTGCCATCCAGAGAATTCTGCACACTTAAGTAATGGTTTGGCAATCCTTTATACACAAAGAAGTCTAGAAAATCTGGCTTTTTATTTGGGTCAGTATGCCAGTACGTGGGTTGACCTCTACTAAGTACATAATTATAATCTATTTTTATGTATACTTTTTTTTCATTTCTCGGCCTCTGGGTAAGCTGAGTCTTGATTCCCAATAAACATTTTTTGCGTTTCAATCACCTCCACATATAAATCTGTGTACCAGAGTTTTGCGCGCGCGTCATACTTTACATTAATAATTTCTCCTTGTACTTTATGCCAGTCTTTTCAATTTCTTCTATAATAGCAGTACAAGGTGTTGAATGGTGAAGTTTTTTTATTACTAGACGACAGCAAGGTTGATCTATAATATTAAAAGTATGTCCTATGAGCCCCTTTTCACGGACTATAGTAATGATTTTCTTGTATACTTCCAGGTCTTTTGAGCTAACTCTTAGTTGATTTTTATTTACATTTTTTAGGAGGAAATCATCTTTTTCTACTACAGTGTTAAACAATTCGGTTAATTTATATATGTCTTCAATACCATATAATATAATTGGTGGGGGCTTATTTGAGCGTTTCTCCTTGAGTATGGGCTCATCTTCTGTTACATCAATTTGCAAACCACTGTATCTGTTGGAGTGTTTGATTGCTTCAGGGGATGGTGTCTGCGTTACCTTCTTTCGCTTTGTACCTCTAGTGGTCGGAACTCTTTGCCATTCGTGAGGACAAGGAGAATTTTCGGTATCAGTTACAGTTCGACTTATCTGTTCTTCAGTAAAAAAAAGGGTATTAGTAGCTTCTAGCTGTGTTTTGCTTCCAAGGGACTGACTTCTTTGTCTACATATAAACAGGCTAGGGTCTTCCGTAGGGCTTTCCGTCAATTGGAGTATTCTTCGGTGGTCCATGAGTATGCAGAATACGAGGGGCAGTCTGGACCCAGTTCAGAACTAGATTCCGGGAGGGATTCTCCACAGGTTATGGTACCCTCCTGGGGTAGTTTCTTTTTAAATTCTGCCATCATAGTTTGTATCCCTTTTCTGTTAGGGTGAGGTCCCTTAAAACACAAAACCTAGTATATAAGCTAATATGTTTTGTACTAGCTGCGCCCCGCAGTTTCACCCGCGTGAATCACAAAAGAACATTTTCGGGATAAAAACTATCCTGTGTTAATCCAAATTACCCTCTATGTGTGTGCCAAATTTCATGAAAATCGATTCAGTGATTTTTGCGTGAAGGAGTAACAAACAAACAAACAAACATACAAACTTTCACATTTATAATATTAGTAGGATATCTAATGCAGCTCTCGTCATAGTTCTGCGCCGGGTTCCGAGGCAAATTTTCCCCTGGACCGTGTTCACGCGCTTAGCACCCGCGCTGCGAACGGGCTCTAACTTTATGCCGTTCAATAATACACAATTTAAGTCACGCGTATCGTTAACTACTATTATTTGACACATGCCCATATTAATTAACAAATTATTATGAAAGAAGTATTTAAGAGTAAAAATAAATCTCTATTCTATTTTCATCATTTAATTTATATTACTTTATAATTTATAAAGCTCACAAAATACTAACATAGTGATCTAAAACTGCGCAAATAATAAGCCAAGGAACTCGTATTGATACATTGCAAGTGAATTTGGCCGAAACGACCACAGGTGGTACTTATAACACAATGCTGCCGTGTGGATGAAGGCTATGTTGTCGTTACGTCGAGAGTCGAGGTTTAACTTCGATTTTATAACACCATTAAGTCCCGTTTACAGTATATGAATATGTTGTCGTTGTTCGTGCGGTGTCTGAGGGTATGGCCCGTGTGGGTGTAGTATAACGAATGTCCCTTCTTCTACCAGTTTGGATGTTTGTTCGCTCCGGCAGCCACCCCAAAGGCTCCGGCTGTTCGTTTGCTCCTTAGACTATGAAACTACCATAACGGTGAATCCGATGATATTCACTTTACAAAAACTAACATCAGGTGTATTCTTAAAATATACAGGGTTAGTTTTTGGTCACTCATATTTAAAATTAAGGAAATAAAAATCATTACAAGGGTGTGTTTTAATTTTATCGTCTTATTTGTAATATTTTGTTACGTAAACATCGATTTGAAACGGTCCGTAAATATACCTACGCGCATTAGCACCCGAAGAGAATGTTGACTTCAACAGCTGATGGTACGGGACAAACATATTTTTAATATTATTTTTCTTATTTGTTTTATTTCATAAATCGAATGTATTGTCGATTCTGAATCAAATCTGAAAATTTGGCCGGTGACCAAAAAACCCTGTATATTATCCATTAGATAGAAATTAGCCGGCTCGTGCCCATTTCGTTGGACGTCATAAACAAAGATCGTTTAATCGTAATAAAATAAGCATAAGATGTTACTTCGCAAAAATGTAGCTTTCTATCAGTGAAAGAATGGTTCAAATCGGTCCAGTAGTTTTGAAGCGTATTAGTTGCAAACAAATAATAATTTTTCATTTTTATAATCTTAGTATAGAAGACGAGGTGTAACCGTGTAAAATATATCCACAGTAAACTTATATTATCCCGGGTTGTACGTTATGTGGCTACATTCAGTTGTATAAAATAGTAACTTTCGCAACCTCTGGCCATGATAATATTGATGCATTCGTCCGGGAGAGGGTCGCCCGACGAGCACAGATGTTAATTTGATAAATCAAAAACAACTACTTAAGGGGTACCGGAGGTCATAGAAAAATTTAGTTTATGCATGAGATTATTTTTTATAATTGCGCAATATTTTAGCAAACAAAATTATCGCATTTATATATGCTCAAAGTTCTAGAAACTTAGTCAATTCTGTGATGATTTGGTGGGTGTTGCAGCACCATGTTCAATAAACCAAGAATGGTCCTTTTAACAAGTTCTTAATCAATTGTATTCTGATTTATGCTCAATTTAAGATAGATATGGCTTGCTCTAAACACCATGATGATTGAGTCCTTAAAATAATCTATACAATTGGTAGTAAAGAATTTTTCCATGGTTGAAGTGCGTGTTTCTATAAATAACTCACGCCCACTTTTAAAAGACTATTGCAGAGAATGGACTTGTAATAAACTTTATATATTTTCAATGGTTTTATATTAATGTATTAAACTAACATATATGTATACAAGTAATAGTAATAAATTTTACATGCAATACAATTGTAGTTTTTCTTTGTAGCAATATTTATGGCAAGTCCTAACTACTTAGATAGGCTACAACTACAACTACTTAATGAGAGCAAATATATTATTATAATAACATCCTACTGATCTATATATTATTACATGAAGTAAAAACTTCGAGAACATTTATGAGAGGAGTATTAAACTTGCCACACTTATAGTTTACGTGTAAGAGAAGTGCAAAACGCAAATATCTTTTAATAATAATATTTAAAAATTACTTTAATTTAATAAATAAAACTTTACACACACTACCATGCATTTGACACATTGATACCTATTTAAGACACACGTAATTATTGATGAAGTTTCTATGTCTTTTGCAAGTGTTGAAAATTCTACATAAATTGTTTACCTTAGTTACAATGTCATAACATAGTAATAAACAATAAAAATATAGTATAAAGTAGGTGTTATAATTATAATTTTAAGTACACAATATTCTGCCTATAGTATAGTAGCTATTACATGATGTTATCATTTTTAATATCAATTTATTTATATGTATACTGCTACTAAAATCATGCACATAATAATTATTGTTGATTAAGGCATACAATT
>LUGF01025230.1:480324-491724 GCA_001625245.1 Calycopis cecrops
TCTTGACAGACGTACAGACAGACGGACAACAAAGCGATCCTATAAGGGTTCCGTTTTTTCTCTTTGAGATACGGAACCCTAAAAAAGGCGGACGGAGTCTCTTCATACAACAACTAAAATCCCAGAGTAAGCTGACTTTGTACCATAGTATGCCGGTGACGTCGTCATGTTTGACAATTTTTAGAAAATACACGTAATTCGATTTGCCGTCGTGTGTAATAAAAAGCTGTGGAAACAATAGTGTTTCACATAAAAAAAGCCAGGGGATCACTTTTCATAGGTAAGCAAGGAATATATCCAGCTTATTTCCCCAATTTTATTGTTTTCGTAAATGTTTTCCAAATAATTAATGTTGTCAGACAATTAACATTTTCATTTACCCTGAATTGGGCTAAATATTTTTTTACTATTATTGTTATGTTTTCGTTTTGTTTTTCTTGTTTAATTTTTGTTCTTATTTTATATCTTGTGTATGGTAGTGTTAGTCTCACAAATAAAGCTATTTTTATTTATTTTATTTTTTATTATATATTTCGACCAAGCGATAAAAAACTACTTTGTTTGAATTTCGCGCTACGGTAATATTAAACCATTAAACCGCGTTAAATATCTGTCTATAACCGTTCTGGATGGTAAATAACAGTAAATAAAAAAATGTAAGTCAATAGAACTTCAAAAATATTTATTCAAATTATTTAAAAAAATGGATAATTTTTCATAGGTCTAGTAATTTTATTTTATTTAACCCTTTACACGCGCAGCATAAATACATTGTCACAATTTTAATGCTTCAATATTTTCTAGGCAACACTCCGTCCGCCTTTTTTTTAACGTCCTTGATACAATCAAATTAAAAAAGAATAAATAGTATTTAAACAATTCTGTTTTAAAACTTTTCTCCGTAAAATGCGCAATGTCCCCTGGTAATTTATTATATATGGTCACTGCCATACAATACGCGTTCTTGCTGATGAACATTTTAAGTCTCTGTTTAGGAACACAGATTTTATGACGTCTACAACTTCTGAAGGCAAGTAATTATTTTCAATGTAATGTAAGCTAGCTTTTTTGTTACATACTGTATGTATACATATATCATCGTGTATGTATTTATATATCATTGTGGATATATGTATATTTTATTATGTAGGTATTACTATCGATAGTAATATTATTATTATTTTCTCTGTTACACATTATATTTACTTTGAAAATGAAAATATTCAAAATTCTCTTCTTTACTCGTGTTTGTGCCAATTATCTTCTATTGTATTTGTTGATTTCTTTTTATTATTGGTTGTCTGGAAGAGACCGCTGAGAACGGTAAAACCGCCTTTTCGTACCTGTATCTATCTAGTTAAGTGCTGAACTATTGTTATTTTGGTGCAAAATAAAGTGTTTTTTATTTATTTATTTATAAGCTAGTTTACATTACATTGAAAGATTAAATGCCATGTATCATTTATCACATGGTTGGTGTGGCTTTTCTTGGCGAAGGAAAGGTTTTTAGAGCTCCGTAGCCAGATGGCAAAAACGGAACCCTTATAATTCTTCTTCGTCATGTCTGTCTGTCCGTCCGTCTGTACATGTCACAGCCATTTTTTCCCGAAACTATTGGGCCTTCGTAGTTGAAACCTTGTAAGTTGATTTATTCGAATTTTGAATAAATAATATATAAATAAAAAAAGGGGTTGGGGGGGGCTTCACTCTATACTTACAATTAAATTTAAAAATATTTTTTCATCAAAATCAATTGTTTGAAAGATAGACGCCTCCAAAGTGGAATATGAGTGCCAAGCCTCCCCTCCCCCTATATAACTTTTAATATAAGAGAGTGAAAAACCTAAAAACTATTTATGCAATCTCTCTCTCTCTCTCATCTCAATGAAAACTATCAACGAAAAGTTTGAGCGAGATATCATTATTAGTTTTTGAGAAATAATACATACAAACGCAAATACAACTTTGTCGTTCATACAAATGCCATGAAAAACCAAGTTATTTTATTTTCTGGTAAAAAATATCGCCCTATACCTACCTTTCGTTCGTACGGAACCCTAGATATGCGAGTCCGACTCGCACTTGGCCGGGTTTTATTTATGTTAGTCCAAACGATAAATTATAACTATACAACTAAAACAATCATTTCCAAATTATACAAGGTTGATTAAACCGAGAGGCATTAAATGAAACCGCATATTTATTGTATTATATTCAAGCTACACAAAAAAAATCAGATCAATCAGAGCCCTAGTTTAGCCACAGGATTTTTTTTAAAGTTTTTTCTCACTTCGTACACGCTGTATCGTCAGCTAGCCGCTCGCTGTCGCCGTAAGTCCAAAGGATGTTTACATTTTTTCTTACTTATTTAAGCTATTTGTCTTCCTTGAAAAAAGTATTTTCGTATACTTCTCGCAAACCTTTTTTTAATAGTTTCGGATTAACAGTAGGCACTTATAGTGTATGTGGTTTCATTTAGTGCCTTTCGCTTTTATCCACGTTGTATGTGTAGTTTGTTTCGTACACAATGTATGCAGGGAGCCGCAAATATGAGTATGTCAACTCATGTAAGTTGACTAGCACTTATAGATCGCGAAGCTTAAGAAAACACAAATCTTTGCTTGCGTAGTTCATCTCATCCCTCGCGGAGACCTGTTGTCGTGTCGTACGAAACCCTCAGTGCGCGACTCCGACTTGCACTTGGCCGGCTTTTAATAAAACAATAAACGATCATATGATATCGGCGTTGAATGACAGCCGTATTGTCGCGTTTCGTGCGGTGTGACTTTACCGTGGCCCATGCAGGGGTAAAAAGGTAGGAAGGCAACTCAACTGTATAACCTCTATATGATGTCAATGGTCAAGTCAAAATGAGGCACCGACTCGCCCCCCGTTGTATTAAAAAGGTGCAAAGCGCACCCTTGGGTATATTACAGGCCGGATATTATTTTTAAAGTTGATAATTGATTCATCTCATTTTAATCAGGACGAAATCAACGGATTTAATCAGGAAGAGGTCCGCGAACCAGCTTTCGAGACGCTCGTCGAAGCTATAGACAGTCGCATGCGAGACATAGAGGAAGTGGTGGAACACATAAAGTCGGCAGTCAGCAGGGAGGAGAGTGAGGAGAAACGGTAATATTACAAAACTGTCGACAAGAGGTAGGAGGCGCGGCGTAGGTACCACGCTTACACGAGACCGGCGTAAAGTGGTGGTGGTGGTTTGGTGTGGTGAGTAAGTAGCTGGTGGAGGTGGGAGGAGAAAGGAAGGCAGCGCATATTTGTAATCTCTAGCCCATGAACTGTCGACGAATTAGGACAACCAGCCAGAGAAGTGTCATCTCTCAGCTGTCCACATTGGCAGAGGGACGCACAAGCTCCAGTTCCAATGATGTTTGATTTAATCCTACTAATATTATAAAGGCGAAAGTTTGTGAGAATGTTTGTTACTCTTTCACACAAAACCTACTGAACGGATTTTCATGAAACTTTACAGTAATATAGCTTTCATATCAGAATAACATAATAAGTTAAGATTTTGAATCATTTTTGAAGTCCGAAATCCACGCGGGCGAAGCCGCGCGCGTAAGCTAATATTGTCTAATCTAATACAGCGAGCCAGTATTCTAAGTTACACAGGGGAGGTATCTCTCGCTTATACGAGATCGGCGTAAAGTGAAAGCTGTGCTGTCGCGTATCGGGCTGTATGTAAGTAGCCGGTGTCCCAAGGAGGTGGGAGGACGAAGGAGGGCAGAGCATCTGTTTATATCCATGCGGACGTCTATGGGCGTCGGTAGTCATGAAAATTGCTTCGACTTTCATTTGCCCCCCTATCCCATAAAAAAAGCAGGGACCGATCCGAGGAGTATTATGATATTTTTGTCGATGTACCCATTTCAATAAAATGGCAATTTCCTAATTATTTAACCCTTATCATTTGTATTGAATTTTAGAATTTTGAGACCACTTGGGAATAAGAATAAGAAAATTTCAAAAGGGGAAATTCTCCAACACAGACGGTAAATATTTTATTATGTAATGTTAAATACCAAAATAAATAAAATTGCAAGTCTATTTAGCTAGGTATTTGAACGAAGAATTATATTCCGTCACTTAATCTTATATTATTAATATTATAAATGTGAAAGGTTGTCTGTTTGTTTGTTTGTTTGTTTGTTTGTTACTTCTTCACGGAAAAACTGCTGAGCCGATTTTGCACACACATAGAGGGTAACTTGGATAAACACATAGAATAGTTTTTAACCCGAAAAAATATTCCTGTGGGATGCTATGGGATGATTACTTTAATGTATTTGTTACCCCTTAAAACTACTTATAAGATGACTGCATCGTGGTCTAGTGGTAAGCGTGTTCAACCACAGACGTGAGGTCCCGGGTTCGAATCTCGGGTCGGACCGAAAACCGCCTCGGACAGCAAGTTAAGCCGTAGGTCCTGCGCCTGATTTCTCACCGGTCGTATCGGATTGCCGTCCCATCGGAATATGAGAATGAGGGAGTAGAGAGTGCACTTGTGTTTACGCGCACACTTGTGCACTATAATATGTCCTGCGCAGATGGCACGTCTATATAGACGGCCGCCGTAGCTGAAATCGGCTAGGCGAAGTTATTACCTACTTATCAGATGTTCATGAAATTTGACATATGGTTAGAAGGGAACCTGTATTAACATGTGGGATATTTTCATCCCGAAAAAATTTTCCAGTGGGATGCTATGGGATGGTGAATTTAATGTATTTGTTACTCCTTCACGTTACAACTACTTATCAGATTTTCATGAAATTGGGCATATGGTTAGAAGGGAACCTGTATTAACATACCTATAGGATAGTTTTTATCCCGAAAAAAATTACCTGTGGGATGCCAAGGGATGATTTTGTGTCTTTTACATTCGGCTGCGACCTAATGTGTACAGTGTAAGTAACATGTAAAAATAAATGCTTAGATAGATATTTGGAGCACAAAAAGTGTATCTTGGGATCCCTCTTAACCCGATAAAATGTTCTTGGGGGATGACATTTATATCTCTTCTGATCCCGATAATGGTCCCATGTGATGAATTTATACTTTTTTTTACGGACAAAGTTGTTGTTAGTTGTTTTTGTTGCTATGTTACAAGGTCTGTGTTACAAAGTCAAGGTTACACTAAGATCAGGAATGTGATAAGTAAAGGAACTGAATAGTTTTCTGAGGAACATGGGACCAAAATGAATAGAAGAATTCTCCTGTACATTAGCACAAGGGAGATTACTCCCTTTAACTCTGTGTAGTGCGTATATTATGTTCCTGAGTTTAGTGTGAGTTTAGTCTTTATTAACTAAAGTTTTCCCAATAAAATAATGACATAGGAATCATCTCCCGGGACTACTACTTGGGATCATGCATTCATCCAGGTTTTCCTTTATTCGTGTGCCAAACAGTCGTAATAGCGATTTGGTAGCCGTGCACAAACTAAAGATATATACGTATATGTATATGTCTACTACTAGCTGACCAGGTGAACTTCGTGGCCTAACTGACAATAAATGGCGCTGACGGTTTTTTACAACTCGCTAGCAAAATGGCAGCTAGCAAAGCTGTAAGATATAAAGAATCTGAATTTTATACACAGCCTGGCTTAATTACAGGTTTATCACACTAATATTATAAATGTGAAAGTTTCTTTACTTGGATGTTTGTCCGTCAACCACGCCAAAACTACTGAACGGGTTTTGATAAAATTTGTTATACAGATAGAGATACCTGACTTAAATTATAGGATACTTTTTATCCCCTGGGATATGAATATTTTTTCACGTACCAAGTATTCTTTTAAAAATTTTTGTCTGTATTTAACCGGGTTAACCTAAAAAAGTACTGCATTGATTTACTTCAAATTTTGCATGAATATTACTAACAGGTCGGATATATAGGCTATATAGGCTACATACTATCACGCTACCACCTACGGCGGAGGAGCTGTGAATCTTTCATTTCTTTTTTTTTTTTTTATGGTATGAGGGGGCAAACGAGCAGTCAGAGCCATTTTTCTGACTACCGACGCCCATAGACATCCGCATAGAGGCTATACAGACGCGCTGCCCTCCTTTCTCCTCCCACCTTCACGGGCCACCGGCTACTTACACACTGCACGAAACACGACAGCACAGCTGTCACTTTACGCCGGTCTAGTGTAAACGAGAAGTACCTCCCCGGTCGTGCCGACCCAATTTGGCTGCATGCAAGCATGCAGTGTGGCACTTCCTCTTTCATTCAGAAGAATTGAGAACTTCCATTTTTAAAGTCCAAAATCTACGCAGGCGAAGCTGCGGGCGGAAGCTAGTTCATTATAAAAATAGAAAAATAAGAAGTCAAATTCTGGCACTGCGGACGGCCTAAACCAGAGCAATTATGGATAGAGGAACAAGTCGGTTTGCTATCTCTATCTGCAAGAGTTTGACAAGGTTGTTACGCGGACGACATGGTGCTACAGAGAGCGCCTGCCTGTCGCTTGAGAAAGCTAATAAGCAATCGTGAAGAGCACCTACGGAGGTTGTCATGGCTTAAAATATAATGTTGGCAAGAGCAAATGTATCTGATGATCTTTGAGGCCGCTGGTGGAACACGTCCTAGAAATGTACCACCAGTGTTGCTCAGGTGTTCCTCTCGATATGGTGGAACAGTTCAATTACCGGGACATGTGGTCACTGCCGGTCTTAAGGATGATGCAGACATGCGAGCGGCAACGATAGGCTCTATCGACCCGAGCTAACATGATAGCCCGCAGGTTTGGACGTTGTACTGCATCAGTAAGGGTCAATTTACACCAAAAGCGCGGCGAAGGGCAGCGAAGCGGAGCGCGCTTTTAGTGTCATATAAATTTAAACTTATTTTCATTAATTTAGTACTTATTATCGAATTCTCGCGACTTCCGCGCGGATTCCAGCGAATGCTCGAGCAGTCGCGGGAATCCGCGCGTCTCGTTCGAGTTTGTCATGCGATAATAAGTATTATAGCAATTATTATAAAGTTGAAATTCATATGAGACAAACTGCGCTCCGCCTCGCTGCCCTTCGCCGCGCTTTTGGTGTGAATTGACCCTAAAAGTTACGCTTTTTAAAGCATATTGCACATTATTACACACTAACCCCCTTATTAATAAACATGGAATAACTATATCCAAGTAATAACCTAGAAATAAACTGACATCTGTCAAATTCCATACTTTTTATGTGTTTTTTTAATAAGGAATTTGACAGATGTCACTTTATTACTAGGTTATTCCTTGGATAGAGTTATTCTATGTTTATTAATAAGGGGGATGCAGTCTGTGGGCTAACTACTCTAAGCGAAAGTACATTGACGTTCTGTATAATAATGCCTTCATAATATTGTTGGGGTTGCCCCAGTTCTGTAGCGCCTCTGGCATAGTCGTGGATGCGCATGCGATGTGCGTCACTGGTGTGCAAAATCATGGCCAGCTCCAACGGAATTCTGAAGTTGATAGGCCAGTAGGATTGACTGTTTTTATATCAGGCATTGTTGCTAGAGACATGCCCCAGTACCAGTGCCAGAGAGAGGATACTAATGGTTATCATTATTTTTATTGTTTTTTGTTATTTTAATTTGTTTTATTTTATTATGGGTGTATAAACCTGAAATAAAGATTATTATTATTGTTATTATTATTAGATCAGTTGACTTGACCAACGATACTGCTTTGTACGACGACGTCAACGGCGGTTACTACAGCGACGTCAGCAACCTTATGATGTCGAAAGATACAAGAAAAGAAAAGGTTTGTTGGAGATTAGTATAATTGTTCACAATGTAAACCTACATAACATCATCAAATGTAAACAAATACAAATAAAAAAGTACTACCGGGGAGAGATATCTCTTACATGATACCAGTGTAAAGCTGTGATGTCGCTTTTCGTGCGGTGTGCAAGTTTCCGACGGCCCATTGATGGGCAAGAAGAAGGGCAACGCATCCGTATAACCATGTATAACCTCTATGCGGAAGTCATTAAATCGCGCCAAGTGCTCGTTTGGCCCCTCTTAAACTATAAAAAAGCTGTGTTGTTATTACTAGTATGTATTTTATTTGATGAATTATTGAGATATTATGAAATATTGTTGTATTTATATTAGGATCCAATTGTAACGTATATGGTGCCAGTAGAGAATCACAGACAAGTGAAAAGTATGCTGCCTGAAGACGAGAAGAGACGCAAAAAACACGTTGTCAAGAGGAGGAAGCTAAAGGTGTGTATTAGAAAAGAAGTAAATAAGAAAGAAAGAAAGATTTAGTTGGTAACAGTAACAGTCATCGACATCACAAATACAAACGTTAATTTTATTAATGACAAACAGCTACACACGATAATAGTATTGCAACCAATAGAGACGGCCTCTCATCATTTAACATACCATCATATAATATTCAGTGGCCCATGAAGGTGGGAGGAGAAAGGAGGGCAGCGCATCTGTATAGCCTCTATGCGGATGTTTGTGGGCGTCGGTAGTCATGAAAATAGCTCCGGCTGCTCGTTTGCCCTCCTATATCATAAAAAATAAAAAAATAAAAAAGTGACTCCTCACTACTACTCGCTTAGAACAAACTGATGAGGGTACCTCAAATAAAATAGGATGTAAAATTAACAATATAAACCTATATAATGTCTTTATATAATTAATCTATATGAATACATAGTTATATTATATTATGGACAAACAATATTGTATATTTCAACCACATAAATACCAATACAAAATACACACATTAATATGTTATACTCTAGCATCTGGATGAAAGTTGATCCGGTAACGTATTTTTAACATGCTTTTATTAGCTTGGTCTGTATGCATGTATGTATGTAATGGAATCGTTAAGCTTATTTTTAACCAATTTCTAGAAGTCTCATCAACTTAAAACTTCACACACGTTTCAAGGATCCATGCTAATGCAATAATTCGATAAATAAATCCGAAAACTAAAAAATTCAAAATAATTACCTATACTTAGTTTAAAAAGACTAAAAAACACGACCTCTCGGTAACATGATGCCACTGCAAAGTGACAGCTGTATCACGTGTCCTGTGATTTGTAAGTAGCCGGTTGTAAGTGGCCCATTGGAGGAGAAAACTCACATGTCACAAGAAAGTACGTTTACATATGTATATTCATTTCAGAGCAAGAAGCATAGAAAGCATCACAAAAAGGATAACCACTCAACACACGCCTCCTACGAAAACAGCTATTAAATGATATACTAATTAATTAATTTAGTTAATTTATTTAAATTAAAACTTCGTCTAATACGTAATATACAAGGTTGATAAAAGCGAGAGGCACTAAATGAAACTAGGTATACTATACCTAAGTGCCTACTGTTTACTGTTCTGTTGTAACCCGAAACTGTTGAAAAAAAGTTTACGAGAAGTACACAAAAATGCTTTTTTTTCAAAGAAGACATATTGCTCAAAAATTAAGAAAAAATGTAAACATCCTTTGTACTCACGGCGACAGTGAGCGGCAACCTCACACGGGGTAAGGATCTGTCAGCCGGCCGGCAGTCCGTTGACGTAATACAGCGTGCACAAAGTGAGAAATAATTTTAAAAAATTCCTGTAACTAAACTATTGCTCAGATTGATCTGATTTTTGATGTGTGACCTTAAGGTTTTATCAATCTTGTATACAGTGTGAAATTAAAGTCGTTCTCGAAAAGAAAATTTTGAGTTCTATATCAATAACAGAACTTAATGTATAAAATTAACATAATAAAAAACAATTTACGATTAAAGTCGATTGTTATATTGTTTGAAAACGAGAGAACTCCTAGTAAGGGCAATAAATCGTAGGTGCTACATTATTTTACTATCGACTCATTCATAAATTACACATCAAGTAAATCTCAGCCAATCATAATTAGCAAACGGCAAACGCGCGACTTAGCCAATCATAGCATCGGACCCTGCCCCCGCCCGCTCCCGCGCAGCGCCGGCCGGCGCCAGTCTCGCCGCGATTCGGCACGTGCGATGTGATTGTATTTACTTTGTGTTTATTTCGTGAAAATGTGTCGCCATTATGAATACTCAAACGTGGAGTACTTAGCAGTGGCACAGTTGTATGCTATTGCCAATTACAATTTACAAGAGGCCCGGCGTTTGTATTCCCAGCCGGAGCACTTGAATGCTTCATCATCAACGTGGAATAGAAAGCCCTCAAGTCCCCAGGACAAGAACCCGTAGATAGATCCGACTTTTAAATATGCCTGAAATACATAAAATTCTGTTGATTATCTCTTATGATAAGAATAATCATGTTTAATATTATAAAGTACCTATGACAGAAAAACAGAAACTATCTAGTATTTACGTTCGTCGCGCGCCGCCTGTCAGAAGTTAGGTGCAGTTACAAGTTGATATGTAACAGCTGATACACCCCGCGCTATGGAGAATCATTCATACAAGTTTAAAGAATAGTACTATTATCAATTCGAAGGAATAAAAATGAAATATTAAAATTGAAACTCTTTAATAGTTGACGTTACAATTGATTTACCCGTTTTTATTGGTGCTACAAGTTATTCCAAATTCATATCCTGCGACTCAAGAACCATCATAATTTCACGGTGTATTACTATTTTTTGGTACCCACATAAAGGGGCCCAGCTCAACTGCAAGCCCCGGATACTCATCTGAGCTTAATCCGGCGATGAATGTAAAGTAGAAATAAATATAATTTATGGCACAATGTGACCTAAACGCACATTGAAGTAAAGGCACAAAATAAAGGGTACAGCTGAAGGCAATCTACATACAAAACGCACTTGAGCAACGCATACATAGACATCGTTCACCGTTACAAAATGGAAGTTCTTGTAGTTATTCAGTGGAAGGTTGTTTAAATTCAACATTTAAATGAATTGTCGTTATCTAAGCTACCAATAATTTCAGAGAGGTACCTAAGTCGGTATTTGCTGTTGAACCGACCGAACTTTCGAAGATATCAACCTACTAGACCTATCCACTAGCAGTTGATATTTTTGGTGATCATGGCAAGAATATGTTATAAAGTGACTATCAAATATGACAGTCTGCTATTTTGAATCAGTAGGTATAAATAAACTTATTTTTTACAAATTAAATTCACACCACCAAATACATGATTATGGAAGTTTAAAATATTTTTGTTTGTATACCTACATATCGTGTTGTCTTTAATATCGTTTGGTAGGTGTCTGTGTCTAAAACATTTACGGCAACACAAAAGTGATATCACTTTTGGCTAAAGTGGTGTATTACACTGCGCATAAGATGATTGACGAACTTCATTGTTATTTATTTTAATCTCTAACCCCCTTATTAATAAACATAGAATAACTTTATCCAAGTA
>LUGF01025230.1:495762-507756 GCA_001625245.1 Calycopis cecrops
TGTTTTAAAGTAAAACTTATTTTTTACTATTAAAATTAGTTTTTCATTTTTTTACTTACAGGGCAGGTGAACTACCCCTGTTATGATTTTTTACATTTTTCTTACCAATTCAGTCAAAACGTTACGCTAGATTTCACAAAACGATTCCTTGGTGATTAATTTACGAAACCATAAAGGTACCTACCTAAAATCACCAAATAACGTAATAATAATCACTTAATTGATTATTTGCTTAGGTGCCCGTTTTTTTTGCAAAGGAGTGTATAAATGATCTCCAATCACCTAACCCACTGATTGGGGTACCTTACCCACGACCAAGTAGGTGCCGCTCTCACACATCCTACTAATATTATTAATGCGAAAGTTTATATGTTCGTTTGTTACTCCTTCACGCAAAAACTGCCGAACCGATTTTCATAAAATTAGGCACACACATAGAGGGTAACTTAGATTAACACAGGATTTTATACCGAAAAAATGTTCCTATGCCATGGGGACGATTTTCTATTTTCCACGGGAGCGAAGTATACGCGGGTGAAACCGCGGGGCGCATCTGACATAATACAGGCGTAAAGATGAAGCTGTGGATACTTGTGGTTGTGAATTCCCATGGATGGAATGGATCCCATGGATAAAGAGGGAGAAAGGAGGGCAGCGCATCTGTATAACACCTATGCGTATGTTTAAGGGCGTCGGTTATCATCAAACGGCTACGACTGCAGTGGAGTAGAATCTTTGAACGCGGATTTTAAGGCTAATTATGTCTATGCAGCGAGTAGCTCTCGTTCTCTGTGCTCAATGATATGCTATAGGAATAAGGTGATCAATACACTTTTTTGACAAACTTTTTTATACCGTACGTTTTAAAGCGTTTCTTCCAATAAAACGCGCGTTAAAAATAACTCCAAAAAAAACGCGCGTTACCAAAGCGTGCGCTTATAAACACCCAGTGTGTACTCTCCCCAAGTATTTGAGATTAAATAAAAAATGCATAAAAATGGTTATTGGTTGTGCTGGGTCCACACTTAATGATAATTTATTAAATTCTTAAATTTTTTTGAATTGCAGAACTTATCATGATTTTCAAGGGAAGGAAAGGAAAGGACTGTTTCAAAATGTTCTTATCATATTTTAATATCTTATCATTTATCTACTGGGTACTCCAAATAGCGGATAAATAAAATGTAACATTAAATAGATACTTCATACTGTTTACTAATAAGATAATACTATTATACAATATTACAAATCTTCACAAGAACAAAACAAGAACCAAACATATAACATTTAGAACAGCCTAAAATAATACAACAATAAGTGTAGACTCGGAAGCTATTCAAATAATATTATTCATCACACAAAAGCCAAATGTCTGATTTTAAAATTAATCATATTGATAACATTATTAAAGATATAAGTATGTATAATACATAGTTACAGATCTATCCTACGAAAAGTCTTTTCGAAAGCACTTATTAAGCTATGTATTAGTTTATGTGATGGTGTTTAACAATCAATTTCTATTCTATACATATAATATATAATATTAGTCTATTATTTAATATTTATAATATCAAATAATAGAATAAAAAGATTAAGACTCTATTATCTAAAAATTTAATGACATTAAGTTGGGCAGTATTTAAAGAAATGCTTTTTATGCTCTAGCAAAACTAATCCACATTTTTCAGTAGCAGTTTTCAATACCTTATACATAGTCCAGAAATAGTTGTTTTAATAGTAAAATCAATGAAGATATGATAGTAGTTTAGTAATTTATTTGTCTATGATTATTGTTCTAACAACAGATGATATATTTCATTGAAGATTTGCATTAACAAGGTATGTAGTGTGTGTGTATATGTCATGTAATCCAGGTAGACTAGAGAAATGTCCACAGTTAGCAAAAGAGCAGAGAACAAAGTTGTTACTGTGTTCTCTGCTCTTTTGTCTAGTGGGACACTACATGATTGGGAGTAAAGTTTAAGACCGTAGCATGTAAAATATCAAGTGAGTAGCTGCAAGCTCATTGTGCGAGCTAATATACTCACTTGACAAGGCATAACTTTGAGAATACAAAGAATAATAACTCTATGCCTACACACATATCAAAACACACACACACACACTAAAATATTTTAACATCTATTCCCATATCTGAACAATGATCATAGGCAAACAAAAACAAAACAGAGTATTTTTCATTATATGTAAATCTTAGTTATTAGACGCTTATCTGCATGATATTGTATTGCCTACAATTAATATACTTCATGTTAAATTTATATATTTACATTAATTTATTGCACTAAAGATTAATAACAGTTATATATTTGCTTTGAAAACATTTTTACTACGAATAATATGTAAATGCAAGTGTTGAGAATCGGGCAAATACCAAAATTTATTTATACTGTATTACTGTAGTGATTTTAAAAATATGGTAGTTATTATGTATAGTTTTGTCCTTCACCGAATATTTTCAATAACAAGCTTTTCTGATTTGTACATATCTCCTATTATTACCTAAAAATAAAGAAATATTCATCATCAGCCTAAGCCTGTGCACATTTAAATATACATTTGATAAGTAACAATTATGATATGTATATTGGGCTTCTTTATGAAATGATCATATCCATTCTCTCGAAGGATTGCAATGTTACATACATTGCAGTCATATAGTAGTTGCAGCAAGACCAAGCTAGTTGCAGATGGCAATGGGCAGCAGAAGCTCATCTCATTTGCTTGTCGCCTATCCAATAATTACTATTATTAATCATAATAATACCTGACAGAAAATAAAGGAGATATTGCATCTTTAAACTTCTTTAAAAATTAAAACATTGTTCATTAACTAACCTGTCTCTTAATCATTTCCAAACTTTCCTTTCCATATTCCAACTCTTTTAGAGCATGTTTGTTGTCACTTATCAGCTTATTACTTTTGAAGGCATCCCTTATACGTCTTAAAGCATATGATCTGTAAAAGATTTACATTGTTTTAGAACAAATGTGTTACATTAAAATAAAACTATAATTACGATAAGAATATTTTTAAGCAGCTTTTAATATTTCATACATATACAATACTATGGCTGTGGAGTTATAAATTGTAAAAAAAAATCTTATCTATGCTCTATGCCGTAGAAAGAGTAAACCTTTTTAGGTTCCATACTACGGAGAAACCACTGGACCCTTTAAAGTGGGACTGGATCTTTGTAGACTATCTGTAACAACCCGTTTATAAAACCTAAGGTACTTTGTGAATTAAGATTGTGAAATTTGGAAGGAAGAGAATTTAAAGTTTAATCACTATGGTACCGCGAGCATTCTAAGATGCTTCAAAACAAGGCCGTGACCACGTGTTCGGCATCGCAGTTAATAAATATAATAAATTAATCTTATATTTGAACTTAAGTACCTAGGTATAATTTTGTCGTAAAGTTAAATTATGTTAATACATAATAAGCGTATATCTCATATTATATAAACTACAAATATCGTATCCCGCTCGTAATTCCCGTTGGTAAGGACCCACAGTTAGAGAGTTCAAGTCGTATTTGGCCGGTTTTTTTTGGTATGTGTAACTTTAAAAGGAAAAGCATTAAAAGGTAGCGCTAAAGTTAAAACTTTACTGTATTTCTTTTACTGTACAAATATATACTACTTATTTTCATTGTACAGCTGTTGTTTTTATTTAATATATTTTTTTCGGTCTTTCGAGGTTATATAATTTAATAAGATATTGTGAAATAATTATTGTGCTGGGTTACCTAAAATTATAATTTGGAAACTTTTGAGATTCTCTTATTAGTGATTTGTATAAGAAAAGAACTTGATTTTTAGTTACACTTGAAACCATTTTGATAACTTTACAAGAATTTCGAACAAATTCTATGAAGATCAACTGATAAATTACTAATATCATATGTCAATGTCAAAATCAAAATGAGAATTGTAAATAAAGTAAGTTCCGTTCTACGTTACTAATAATATACTATTCCAAAAAGAAACTGAATACGTACTACATTATCTACATTTTTATTTAAGTTTTTTTCTGAAGTCCTCAATGATATAAAAAGGGATCTACCCCACCTTAGGAGGATTGCTTGTTTATGCCATTTCTATTGGCTCTTTAGGCTTGTGAAATTGACATAAAAATCGGTTCTGCAGCTCTAAAAAATATTCCAAAGTCCGTACTCCGTACTATCAATTTGTTTAATGCAGTAATACCTTAGAAGTAATACAGAAAACAGATTTGGTTGTATAAGTACGCGTATGGCAAAAATAATACACTGTACTGCAAAAACCTACTTATTTTGAATCACTGACATACTAATTTAATTTTAATTGTATGTATATTAGTGAAATAAATAATATAAAATTTTACAATTTATGATAACCTTTAAAAATATTGAAATATGATATTAAATTAGAAAAATATAAAAAAACTATTTCCTTCAAATGTATTACAATTTATAGCTTTTATTACAATAGTATCAACGCACGTGAGTTCCATAGTGAAGAATAAGCTGTACAAAATTTAGGTGTAACATAATAATATTAAAGTGATTCCTGCCATGATAGTGCTTTATGAAAATATTTGGTCTTCACAATGAACTTTTACGGGAGCTTGATTGGATAAGTCTATTCTATTTTTCAATTGTAGTCTGTCTTTATTAATAAACAATCTCACTTTCCCTTTTCCTCTTGCCTAATCACCCTCCTCTTTTTAGAGTCAAAAGTTTTTAGTACCTAATGTTATTATTAGTGGTGACTGGTGAGACGGCGATTGTAATCACCGTGAAAAATCACTCTGCTATTCATAAACAGCGATCACTGTAATGATCGCTCTTTGCGCCAGCAGTGATTGAATCACTAGCCACTAGGTACATGCAAAATGCACATAGCGACCGGTCACTGTTATTACGCGTTCGTTGTGATCGCTGGCAGCAATGCAGCGTACGGTGATTTTTCACAGCGGTTGCTATCGCTACCTCACCAAAAATGTTTGTTCTATCGGTCACCATTTAACTTTAGTGCCAATCGTCATGTCATGACTTGTACAGACTTGTTGTTTTGTTTTTATTGCTAATTGCGATCAGTTCATATAGTATATTTTGATTTGGGCGTGTGAAATGTAATTGCTCGTTAACGGATAGCAATAACTAATAATAAGTTGGTTTATAAGTTTATAACATTAAATAGTAATTACGTAATAAGATTATTTTATTTAATATATTTTTAATAAAGTAATTTTATTTTAAAACTTTTTCTCACCTATATTTTAAGCCTACAATGGTAAACATCAACTTACAATGGTATAAGTATTTAGTTATACCATGAAGAAATCTTCATGGTATAAGTAAATACTTATACCGTTGTAAGTTGATGTTTACCTATAGTTTGATAACATAGTGGCTATTTTGGACTTGATTTTTAGAAGCATTGAAAACGTTTGTTTTGAACTTTTTATAACACAATTTAATGTTATTATTATAGATAGGTATAAGACTTGTTAGAAAAGGTATATGTTTACGGTAAAGAAAATAAGGATATAGACAAGTGACCTTCAAAATGCGATATGAAATATCGTGAAACCGCTAGGAGCGGCGCTAAAGTAAGGCGTGATTTAAAGAGCGATTAAATCACTGCTACTATTCACTGTGATTTTCTTCAGCTGCTAAGGGCGATCGCTGCTATTCAAATATCACTCTTAGTTAGTCTCTCCTCTAGTTATTATATTAATAATTTTTTGATTATTTACTGATAGAGACTGAAGATATATATACTGATCTACAATTTACTTTTAACATTCCATTTCACTAAGTGTATCGTTTCGTTTTTATTTATAGAAACACTAAATGTCATTTTGGAAATCACATTCTTCAACTTCTTCTTCAAAGTCAAATCGTAAGTCATGTGCGAGACGAACGAAGTGTCAATTGTCATCAGTTAGTGTTGTATAAATATATTATAATGTACTTATTTTTAATCAAATGTAAAGCGTAAAAAAATACAATAAGATATGAAATAGGAAGTTATACTAGTGTTCTTGAATATTTTATTTTATTTGTTTGAACAAATGTAAGTAAACATTTTTTTAACTTTTATTTAAAATAATAAAAATAAAATAGTTTCTAAAACTAAACGATATTCCAGAGTTAAACTTCTAATCGTAAATTGATTTTCTTGTTTTAAAAATGTTACAACAAATTATAAATAGCGACTCAAAACCATTGTGTAATAAACCATAATTCAAATTAATGTGTATATTGGTAAATGCTAAAAACAGCATTGTTTGGGTAATGGGAATTAAGTGAAACAACATAAGTTCCACTGGTTTATAACCTTGTCCTTGAGTAAGCTTTCTTTTCTTGACATTGAGAGCAATTAACATTTATATTTGTTTATTAATACAGCAAGTACCTGCTACAAACATTGGTTAACATTATCTCTATATTGATAATGGTTTTTTAATTACTATAACTTTAAATACACATTCTCAGTTTCATCATTATCAGCCTTTATTCATTCAATGATGAATTCATTACTGACTAGAGAGACATTTATATTATAGATTAGGGGTTGGCATTAGAATACGTCTGCACGAAAATTAGGGTTTTGAGGGTTGGATTATATAGATTTAGGCTTTCTAAGACCAATAATACTAGTTCTAGCGTGCGGAAATGTTTAGTTTATTTTATATGAATTTTTGAAGTTATGTGAAATGGGAAATTTTTTCCAAAAAAAGTGTATTATAATTTTTAAGATGATTTAGAAAAAACGTAATGTTGACGGAACGGAAATTTTATTCACGAGCGAGCGAAGCGAGCGAGTATAGTGGGTCAGTAGACCCAAACTTGCCCCTTTAGGTTAGAAGGTTTAACCTTCGTCGTTAGGTATTTTTTTTATTTGCACTCAAAACACTTGGTGTTAGAAGAAAGAATTTTAGTAATGAAAATAGTAGGTTTTAGGATCACATCTATTATTGTGTTTTATGGATTTTCATACATTTTGAGGTTAGGTTGGTTTTATTTGGCTATAACTTTTTTTTTATGTGTTTCCGCACCTAGGGACTTTAGGGTGGGCATGGGGGGGACCCCCCCTCCCCCCTCCACTCCCGCTCAAAACGTATATCGTGCAGACGTATTCTAATGCAACCCCTAGATTAGAATTAGAAATGAATTATTACTAATTAGACATCTATACCTATATCTATATATTATAAAAAAATCAATTGCTGTTCGTTAGACTTACAAAAACTCAAGAACGGCTGTACCGATTTCGCTAATTTTGATAATGAATTAATTGTGGAAGTTTAGGTAAGGTTTAAAAGGTGTAAATATAAAAAAAATGCTAGGAATATAGTAAAAACAACAATTTTGTTTTCCCATAGAAACTATTTATTTAACAATTTATGTATGTGGAAACTTATATACTAACAGAGATATATTACAGGCAAGCACAAAGGTACAGCTTATTCCATACAGGAATCTCTTCCAACGATTACCGGTCAAACATTTGATGTTTATCTTGTCGTTCAGAAATCAAGTAATAATTCAAGTGAAATAATAGCATAAAACAACTAATTAGAATTTATAACTATATATTAACACTCATTCAAAAACTGTACTTAATTTTGATTAACTGTCTATCAGATTATTTTTGTGTAGTTTGATAAATCTTAAGTTTTCTCACAACTTAGATTTCTGAACGCAATCATAATATTTGACATTTGACAACCAACAAATATGTCGATCGAATATGTAGATAAAGTATAATTATTAATATTCATAATAGTATAATTATAGTATAAGTATGATACAATATTATACTCTTAGGTCTTAGGACTACATCCTTCTAACTTAGTGAGTGGTGGTTACCGTTACTTGTTACTTACTTGTATAAATAGGTTAATAACCTTAGATAATAGGTAGGATAAATGTCTTATCAGTTACTAATATCTGTGTTTATAAATATTTAAAATTTTTCTATGGTCTGTATACCAAAGAATAGCTATTCTCTCCTATGTATGTAAAATGTCAAATTGCGATACCCCGTCTCGAGCTTAACTTATACATATAATAAAATTGTACAACATTTTTGCCAGTCTGTATGTTATGTGGCTTTCACGAAAAAAATACTGGATGGATTTTGATAGAACTTTTTTGCTATGTAGCTATTATGTATCTTTGGTAACATATAGGCATTTATCGAAATTTATAATTCTGCAGTTGGTACCTTGACTTGAATTATACTACTGTAGGGTAAAGTAACAGGTTCGTCCCGAAGATGCGGCCGTCTTGACATGGTAAGGGGCAAATAGAGGGTCCGATTCGGACAAATTGGTGGCGTGCTGCGTTGGAGTACCTACTGGGGCCAGGAGTCAGAACAGAAACCGACGACCCCATTGCATGGTTCCGACGTTGTAGTTAGGACTGTTCAGATGCAGCCGGACAGTCCTCAAGGCTGTCTGGCTTGTATACCGATACCAGCCTGTGGCTGAAGGTATCCTGTTGTCTATTGATCTGGGGCCTTCTAATTATAGCAGTTGAAGGCAACCACAGGGGTTTAGTCGGTATTGCACTCCCAAGTCTCGAGTCTCACATAGTTCTAGAGGCCTTCCGGGTTCTTAGGCATCATAATTATGTAAATATATTCCCTTGCGTCAACAAATAAATTGTGATTACTTCAGACCACACTACTGAAGTAAAACTTAATTATTGATTTAATACACAAATTCATTACCATAATTACAATTACACAACATGTCAAATGATATTTATTCTTGTAAATACTAAAAAGCTTAACTTCGATAGAATTATTTGAATGGCAACTTCTGTTCCTTTCTGTTTCCGGCCTCGCCCAATCAACATCTTTTTGTAACGCTCTAGCCAACTTACTCCCCAAGTCTAGCGCGCGTAAAGAAGTTTTATTTCAAAAAGGGTAAAGTAACAGGTTTAACAATTCGGCCACATAACATTACACTTTACTATGACCACATATTTTCCAATTATGACAAGACAATGTCTGTCAGCTCAGCTAGTTTTAGATTTGATTAATTCTATAAGCAAAATTGTTTTATAAGGTTAACAGTTGTTATAAGTTTTAAAATCCTAAAATCTTATCACAAATTTTTTTTTAACTCTGCATGCCTGGTGTCAAAAATTACAATCTGTGCCTGGTGGATCCCTTGATTTTGATTTTCGTACATTTTATATAAAATCTATTATATCAGCCGTTCCAATAAGTTATTAATTAAGCTAAGGGGTTAAGTAATAAAAGAAATATTCAAAACTGGGTATCACATAATTTTAACAAACAAATATTAGATAAAAGATATTAGAAGTTAGATTTCTAGTTTTATATAAATAACAATATGATATTATTAATATTAAACTAGAAATCAAAATCAAACTTGTCAATCACAAACATCAGGAACGGACATAGGTTTACGTTTACTCTTTAACTAGTCTTCTTCATCTGCACCAATTTTTCAAAAATTTTTTACATTGAAAAATTTAGTAATGCAGACAAATATAAATCAGCTTCTTAGATATCTTGGAATACACAATCAAAAAAAAGTGATTTAAAAAATCCAATGGAAATAAATTGGATATATTATAGCTATAATATGTAACTATATTTTTACTCAACCAGGTGCGAGTAATTGTTACATATCAGAGGTTCCATACCAAAAAATAATATGAGATAATCAACTTATATACAGAAAAATATTTGCAGGCATGGTATTTTCAATCATGTTATTATATTTTAGTCCTTATCTGATTTATTCCTTAATCAGTATTCAATATGGAAATTAGTTTGATTGTTTTAGGCATTCCTCAAAAAAGTTTTAATAAACATACAAAGAAATGGCCAACGAATTGGTCCTATGAGATTTCTGTTTTCTCCTTTTGAGATACCTAGCCTAAAATATATATAATTTATGAACATATAGCTCACAAATATCAATATTTAAGAAATTAATAATGAAATTTGTTACATAGTAAAGTTATATTGTGGGATCTGTGAAACCCACCTACAATTATTTATGTATGTCCTAAGCTGGTGTTGAATCAAATACGTGGGGGGAGTTACATGTTAATCCAGAAGCACAATTGCACTCTCAATTCCGTCATTCTCATATTCTAATGTAATAGCAGTAAAATAGGATCAGGTGTAGAACCAACAACAACATTCTTGTCTGTGAAGCACGAGGTTGTAACACCGCCGCCTTCCTTACTCCGGCCTGTTATTAGAAATTGAAAAATACTTTGGTCCTACCCGGCATTCAGACATAGAACCTCACATCTGTAGTTCATATGCTTACCACTAGACCATAAGGCAATGAAAGTTCAAAACATACTATGTATATTAAATATTTAATATAAGTCAATGCTATTATTTAGTACTTGTTTTTAACATTGTTTAAAAATCTTTGTTCAATTTTAATAAAAAATCTATTATTATCAATCATACCGCTGCACTGGTTGTTGTTAAAAATAATTAAGTATAACTTGTTTTTTCATTTTGAAGGTTAAATTATTTGTGTGTGAGTTTTATATAACACTGAATATAATTAATAATCATAAGTAAAGATTATTTTATATTCTATAATTGATTAGAAATAAGAAGTAGTGCCATCCTAGTATCCTAACTATAGTTAAACTTAAGAGTTACTTCTTGGTCACAAGGTAGCTTCAAGCGACAGTCACATTGTCACGTTCCTTAGGGTTTGTGAGTTTGCCTGGAATTGGGGGGAAGGGAGGAGGGGGATCTCGGAATACTGTGGCGCAGGCTAAGGACAGCATGATAACAGGGACCGTTTCCTGGAACGTGTCTGTCATATCTGGGTTGATTTCCATCAGTAGTGTTCCAAAATAATCCTATTATTTCTCTATATTTTTTTTAATTTTATAAATTTTTTTTATATAGTAGGGGGCAAACGGAGACATTTTCATGACTGCCGACTCCCATAGATATCCGCATAGAGCTTACGGATGCGTTGACCTCTTTTCTTCTCCCCATTCCGTGACGCATGGACATTTTTACTTTACTCTACAGATTAGGTACACTTCAGACTCTTGCAATGAAATATCGCGATTGTAAAATTTACGTTCCTTTTATCGTAACTGAAAAATATAAAGTAAATAATAAGGAAATCAAAACTCCATTACCTAATATTTTTTATTTTGTTTATTTTATACTAACCGGTGCCTGCGATTTCGTTCGCGTAGCGTAGTAATATTATAATCAAAGTGATTTGTTATTGTTTGCTTGCAGTGTGCCGAAATTCCGATTTCCCGTAGAATAAGCGATTTTACCGCAGTAAAAAGTGTTTTTGATGTTGACCAGGTTTAGTATCTATACACCACAAAAAGTTTCATTCCCATCCGTCCAGTAGTTTTCGAGATTAGCCTGGACAAACAGACAAACAGAAAGACGAGAAAATTAAAAAACATTGAAAAATGTTCTAATACTATTTTTCTTTTTAATAATCGCCCCTAATTAGTTTTTTGTAAATATACTCAATGTACAGACACGAATTTTACTGTTTTATTATATGTATTAGATAATAATATAATGTATAAGGATATTTTTTATTAAAAAAATAAATATTTATTGGACGCGAGCGAAGCTCCGGATAAAAGCTAGTATCTAAGTACTTCATATAAAGGTTAAGTAGAACGTCTTTCGTCGTTCGTCGAGATTACTTAATCCAAGACACGCTTCTTGCCGTATTTATTTACATAAGTGGCCGGGAGCGCCCTATATACCTACATACCTTCACATATTTATACAACCTTCACCTCATTTATCTAATGAAAATAATAATGTACTTCGTCATTTTGTTAAAACGGTCGAAGTAGTGGCCTAATGCTTTTTTTTATAGCATAAAGGGGCAAACGAGAAATCGGAGCCATTTTCATGACTAGGGAGCGTTCAAGTATTACGTAACGCAATTTTGAGCAGGGGGGGGGGGGG
>LUGF01025245.1:0-14635 GCA_001625245.1 Calycopis cecrops
GGCCGGCCCGAGCGCCCGATTGTCGGGAGCGAGTGACGTCACGATCTGGCGTGAACAATTATATTTTTTTCACATAATGTGTTAAATTTTTTTTAATTCCCTTTTCTTTTTTAAAATTAAATATGCGTTATAATATTCGTTTAATTTATATTTCCTTAACTTTTTTTAACATATTTTATTAATTATCATCGCTTAGGTGTTACATAATAGATGTAACTTATTTATTCTTATCTCAGACCATTTTAGAATAATTAGTTAGGTCATTGAGTCATTGATTATTTGGTTAGTTCGTTCATTCATTATGTCTCTGAGTCGTTGTGCTCTTGGGTCATAATCATAGGGTCTCTGAGTCGTTGTACCCTGGGTCGTTAAGTCATTATTGGGTCGCTGAGTCTGTGGGTCATACATAGGGTCTTTGAGCCCTTGGGTCTATGAGCCATTATGCTCTTAGGTCATTGGGTCTTTGAGCCGGTTGACTCTTATTTTCTTTATAATATTTTGTCGACATTCATTAACTCTTATTTTTATCATATCATTCATGGGTTGTGCGCACAACCTTTTATAAATTTTATAGACCCTCATTTTAAAATTGTAGTCATAATTTAAGTCTTTTCATTTTATTTCATAAGACTCCAACTTATCTCACAGAGAAAACTCGTTTACACCATGATCGAAGAGAAGGACTTGACCTACAATTTGAGACTTTATCGTGTCTCTTTCATTATTCGCATTTTGCGTTTTAGACCATTATTACTTTATTATTCGTATTTCGCGTTTAGACCCTTATTACTTTTCCTATTTGTAGTCTTATTATTTTAAGTCCACTCTTTGACACCAACTATCCTCATAAAAAAATCTAATTGGAATAGAAGGTTCTGACCTACAAATTCACATTCTCCTTCTTTTTTAACTACGCGCGACCTCTACTTTATTTTTAAACGACCTAAATATCCTTTAAATATTAACTTTTTTTTTTCATCGACCTTTTTTTATTCATCGCTTATTATAGTTATAGTCAAATCTACGACTTTTTTTTTTGTTTTTACTATCAAAACCATTATCTTTATTATATCAAATATTATCTCCGTAAAAGAAAAACTTGGTGTATAAAACAAGCACTTGCATCTGGGTGATCAAGCCATTTGCATAAGCAAGCGTTATCTACCAAATTCCTCTGTATATTTCATATCTGCTTCTTACAAACAACCCTACTCATCTACAAAAACCATAATATCCGTCGTAGTGTAGTACGCACTTTAGTGGATACATATTAACGCGATAGGGCGTTACAATCAAATTATTTTTAATTATATCCGCATATTATCACTCCTCCAATATATATATACAATTAAAATTTGTATATAAATGCACGTTAAAAACCAATAAACTATAATAACTACACTTTGTTATCATAAATAGTTAATAAAGCATAAATAGTAAATATTTATACAGTGAACATAAAAGGATGCTGATGATTAAACATAACAAAAAGGTGATCGAATTTACTTTCAAGCATTTATGGTAATGCTTCATATATCGTGACAGCATGATATCACCTACTGTGTATAGATTGCAACAGGAGCTAAATTAAAACATAAACTTGAATGTTTTTGGTTGCA
The DNA here is from genome assembly GCA_001625245.1 of Calycopis cecrops. Classification (NCBI taxonomy): domain Eukaryota; kingdom Metazoa; phylum Arthropoda; class Insecta; order Lepidoptera; family Lycaenidae; genus Calycopis; species Calycopis cecrops. The sequence continues at coordinate 1,620 of LUGF01025245.1, forward strand.
AAATATTTCATCCTATTGGACAAGCAATAATTATGTTATATATTATTTTGTTCTCATATTGTCGAAATATAGTGAAGCATAGACAAAAAGTACGACAGTAATATATCTCTACATTCTATTTTACCATCAGTAATAAAAATATTTTTATAACAAATTAATCCATGAACAATCTTCAGTAAGTTATTAAAAAAAAACTTTCATGTGCCTTCAGCGCATCTAATCGTAACAAAATTATAAAATAATATATGTGATAATATTATACTTCTTTTTTATATTGCAATTCATTTAACTTTAGTTTTACTGTAAATGCATTTTCTTAGCTTTACTTATCATGGCATATTTACTATCATTTTTGTTTTTAGCTGAGTTTATTCAAAATATATGCAATTCTAAGTAATATTATATTATTTTAGATATTGAAAAGATCAATGTACAACATATTATATTTCTAATACAATACAATGAGAGTGCATTTCATACATTTGAAAGGAATTAAAACATATTTAATGGTAATGTAATACACAATATAGATAATATGATTTATCATAAGTACATAGGGAGCACTAATAATAAGGTAGTAGGTATGTATCTAGGTGGTGTATGGTAACATCTCTCGAATGTACGCTCGCTCAAGAAAGCGCGACTTGGTGGGTCTTTTCCATGTACAGTAATCTCGTAAATTCCATAGCGTTATGTCCACAGAACACTTTTACCCTAAAGGGGTTATGTCCGACTAATATGTGTTACCAAAGATCATTGAATGAATATTATTATATATTATATACTACAATCGGAAATAACGTAACATATTTCTCGCTGTTGTCGGTTGAACAAAATGTATCTTTAAAGTTTCAATTTATTTATTACTTTGTATGTCTTATCTTCAGAATATAAAATAGATTAAAAAGTGATAAAAGCACAAATTTGTACGCTACAAAAAAAAATTATTCAAAAACCAAAAATAAACTTATCTAGATGACAAAATATGTACCTAGCGTGTTACGCTACTCTAGATAAGGCTTGGATCAAGATTCAAAAAGAGTAATATAAGAGTATAGGTATAATTTAAGTGTGAAACTGATTGAAGTATTTTACTTACTTCACCAATATAATGTAGTAATATTTTGGTAAATAGTGACTAATATTATCATGATTATAAACGTAAAGACCAAAATTCATAAATATTTGTTTTTTAATATTTTAGATTCTATAACTTTTGTCTCATGCATTTGAGTGTACCGCAGAGGCCGAATTTATTCCACCCGCAGTGTTTTGCGCACTTATGATCTCTTCTTCTTTGGACTTAGAACCCATTTAAATATAAATAAATTAAATTTAAATATAAATTTATTATATCAAGTAAGGCTTCAGGATAAAATCAATTGAAAGTATTAGTCGAATTAAATATATGCAATATGACTTCTCGTAATATACCTATATAATTTATTTATCGCGGAATATCATTTGCAAATTGAGGCTTTTAAATTCTAGTATTTTTTTTACGAACTAGACAGTAATAAGTCTTATACATTAAAATTATGATTTTTGCGTTGTTCACAATATCATCATATCAATCGAATAAGAATAGGAAATTAAATATATCTATTAAAGTGACTTAATATTTTTTTTGGGATATTGTTAATTATCGTGTAAATATGTTAAAAACGCATTGTAATGTTTACTTTCGAGTATAAATCTTATTTAATATGATAAATTATATTTACTCTAACATTTTATTTTATTTGATTATATATATATATATATATACAAAAAAAGAGTTACTAGTAAATGAAAAGAAAAAATAGAAATCTTATATCTACATGTCTACGTTGGGTAGGCACTCAACGTCAAATTGACTCCCGGCACAATACTTCTCTGACATGAACTCCCGGCAGCTCCTACTCGGACACCATCAACTCCCGGCAGCTCCTATTCGGACACCAACAACTCCCGGCTGCTTCTCCTCGGACACCAACAACTCCCGGCTGCTCCATAAAATGTCTCACAAAATTACATGAGGGCTGCCTCTTCTTTTTACATATATTTTTCTCTCTTTTATCTTATATCTTCTTATATTCTTCTTAATTATTTTAATTACTATTATTTATTTTATTCTTCTAAGTATATATTATATATTGCTTCTTATATTATATTATCTTCTTATTATCTTATATTATTATTATATATTATTAATTCTTCCAATTTTCAGTTTTCTTTTCACGTATTATTGTTGTATATTATTTTCCAACTCATGCTCAGTGCCACCGCAAGGCAGCACTGGCAGGGTCGCCATGTGATGTAGGGCGTGGGAGATGTATTAGATTGAGACGGCAGGTTCGTGTAAAAGATCTTTATTGTTTGAATAATGTATCTACATTTTGTACATACAATGTATATATACATGTACATACAATGTATATATAATGGAGATGCACACTACAAATTAACCTAACACCACCCATCGCCATTGTTCAGGGAAGTAGGTAATATATGCGCTGGCAATCTCACCAAATGGAAAGTGATAATGCTGCCGAAGAAGCAAGCTGGTTCCCTTCTCTTCTTTGCTAATGAAGACTGGACAGAAGTGACACTTCTCCACTTCTTCACACACGTCCAATGTAGCGGACATACAGTGGCAAGTGCCGTGCCGAACTACCGAATGAAGTAACTTTTCTGAGCTCCCTTTATCACTAACTACGATAATAGTGTCACTCGACCGGTTATGCTATCGGGTTTCCTGCGCTGCGCTGAGTGGGTTTTCGTCCTTTTGGAAGTAAAAGAAAGTTCTATACGCGCTTGACTTGGGATAGTCAGCTGGCGAAAGCGTTACAAAAATCACACGTCGGGCGAGGTCAATGGAACGTCCTTCAAATTGAAAACTCAAATTCGATTTAAGTGAAACTTTTTTGTATTTAAAAATAAATATCGTGTTGAATGAAAATCAATAATTAAGTTTTACTTCAGTTGTGTGGTCTAAAGCACACACTTTTTTTATAGAACAGTACGGCTCTTGTTAATGTTGTCATTTTCAAGTACTTATAACAATTTTATTTAATTATTTTTAGTAAAAATCCTAATGTATCTCTGAAATTTTCATTAAAAGCGAGCGTAATAAATCGTCATCATGTAGCTGAATGACGTCATCTCTGATGTCAACATACACCATGAGCCGGTAGTCTAATAAAGTGAAAAAACTATAGTAAAGTTCGATTGGTACAGTAGCACCGCTTTACTAGGAAACTAATGACTTAAATGCTGTTTTTGAATTTTCTATATTTTTTGTAATCCTACATGTCTCGAGAGCTCGCACGCTCTTGAATTATTTAAGCAAACCTATGTTCTAATTGCATAGTAATAATATTAATAATAATAATATTTAATCAATAAATATACATACTTGGTTGAAAACAAGTTAGCAATACATACAATTTATTCTTATACTATATAGTTATCACCTGAACTAGGGTATCCTGTGTTTCAGGCAAAACAAGAGCTCAAACAACGTACAAAAATATAATACATTATCTTTATAGTGGTGTTAGTAATTCGTAGTTAGCAATTATAGTATAATATTTTCTATTCAATTTTTCTATTGCAAAACTATAGGTAAGTAATTCCTGTGTATCCTCGCAGGTCATTTTTTGGAAGAAGTATTTAGAGACTTATTTCAATTAAGGTAATTAAGTGCATAAATATATTAGTTATTGCATTAATTCTATAATACAGCAGAGGACCCAAATATATAAAAAACTTGTCACCAATTTGTGTTTCATGCGTTTTTATTGGGCAAACGATATATTTCTGCCTTTTACTAATATAATCCGAATTGAATGGTAAAGATGCGTGTTGCTTTAGAACTACGTTTAATATGAACAATTGGCGAACAGTTAATACTTTAAATGATTCGTAGAGTAGCTTAGTTGGGAAAAAGAATATACGGAAGCTATAAACTTTAATGATTGCTCTTTGTGCTCTCGCGAGCGATATCTTAGGACCCGTTGAATAGGATGAATGCTCCCGCGCCTCTTCGATGTCGATATAATAGCATTCCAACCAGCAGTGCTATTCCGTAAGTGTCATTTCACAACTCGAAAGCTGAATCCGCGGTGAGAACGTGAAATGATATTCTGTAAAACTCGATCGGGCCTCTAGCGCCACAGAAGTGAATGTGGCGGTGAGATGAACTATCGAAAGTGAGATTTTGACATTCTTTTCTTACAATTGGAAACGACGATCACTTCACCCGCAAATCTCGAATTCACTTGTGACCAAGTGAATTCGCTTTCGAAGTGAGTGCGGACACATGAGTGAGACTTGATATAGAATTTGATTTTTACAGAATAGCACTACTAGTCCCAAGTTTGCTCATGACATGACATGACAATAAATAGTTATGTTCGAAAATTTTGTAGCTTGTTGAGATAAAATTGTAGCACGAGTCAAAGGAATATAATTAAATATCAATTGTAAAAACCAACTGATAACTATTACATTTTAATTATGCGTGTTAGTTTTCTTATCATTTAATAGTAATATAATTTCCACAACCTCATTACAAAATTGAAGTTCACTCACGTAATCAAGATGTGCTGACTTATATAATTTGTGACGCAATTCGTGACGCGTTGTTTGAGATATTGGTTTTACATGCAGTGCACACACTACCCGACTTCGGGGTTTATTCTGTGAGGCGAGACAACCTGTCTGTGGGGTGTCGCCGGTCCTTGAGGATACTGATAAGCGGTAGAGGTGATGACTTTACAGCTCTGGGCATCTACAAGGGAGCTGTACTGCTTATTTCCAGAAGTTACAACCTGTCTAGCAAGGTACGTTATTTTGCAGATACTAACAGGGCACGGATGCTACAGAGGTCGCCTGCACAGAATGGCGTTGTGTGGATTGCCATCCTGCTCTTGTAATCATGAAGTTGAGAACAGAGATGTTCTCTCAATTATACAGAGACGAGCGAAAAGTATAGATGGCATCTCACTGACTTCAGTGGGCCCAGTCTATCATCAGGATTTAGTCGCAAACGAACAAAGCTTTGGTCAGCCGAAGATTGCTAATGCATGGCACACGAAGAGGAAGTACAATTAATGGCGTAGCTGCAAAAATCAGGACTGATAGGGCCGGTGACGACTTGTCTCTGTGATGTCCCCAGGGAGGGGAGAGTGATATAACGAGAGGGCACTGGAACAGTTTGTAGGGAGTCAAGAATTGCAGGATGGGGAACACAGCCGGCGAGCTAACCCTCCTGCATCTTCCGCGATTAGCTCCGCATACCGAGAGGTGGATAGGAGTAAGGGTGGTTGGTGGGTAGGCTCGGAACATCTCACCAAAGCGTGCACCGATGGCATTAGCAGTGTTTTAGTGGGTATTCGGCACAAATCCCTACCACCGAAGATTGAGGAGGTATATAATGCTTATATACCCTTGGACACCAGAAATGAGTGTGATCATAACAAGACCGTGCATTGTAACCGTGTAGGATCTTTAAGTAAATGCTTTGTATCTGTAGCTATCTAGGACCGATGGGGCTCCATTGAAACCTATGTCTAGCAATGGATGATGTAGATCACGATATCCAGTGGTATAATTTATTTTTGGATATTGAGGACAGAATCGAAACCCCAATTTTGTTGATTAGATTTTTTGATTTTTTTTTAATTTCCCCTAATGTCGTAATTATAATGATTAATTATAAATATAATAAAATATATGTACCTATATTTATGATTGCAAATCTACATTTACATGAAAGATGCAGATTCAATTGCACTCAGATTTATGAATAAATTACATTAAAAAAAAAATAATCTAAAATTATTACGATGGCGTAACGAATATCTTACCAGTTATTGCGGTCACACACTCAGCAGATCTGAAGGTATAACTCACTAAGTAGATACTGTAATATACGAAATTTTACTTTATATATAGTGTCAGAGTATAAAAAAAATGAGGTAAGAAAAAAATATTTTAAAAAATCTGTTAAATTATATTATGAACTAAATAGATAAAATACTACCTGTGTATTTAATTTTTGTCACACAAAAAATGTTATCAACATTGTTATTAACAATATATAACAGCTCACACACATACACTTGTATAGTTTTTTTCTACATTGAATTTAATTGTATATTAGGAACCAGCAACAAGCCATTGCGTTACAACGCTAAAGATAGAAATACATATTTTGTGCAGCATTAATTTTTCAAAAGTTATTTCATTATTTATGAAAATTTTACGGTACCCATGTTACACAGTTATAAAAACCAACTGCATGTTTCTGAGATTATATTCTCAATCTTGATATCATATTGCTCAAGGTTGTGAGTTTCTTGAGAAGATTTCTGAACTTTCTCGCTTTAACAATCTTGCAATTATATTTCAAATTTGGAACAATCTAGATTTCTTTTATTCGCATATTTTTTCCTTGTATGAAATGTTTTAATAGTTCAGTTTAGCGGTAAGCTTGTAAGGCAAGGCTATTCATAGAGTTTTATTCTACCTATTCTTATCGCCAGAAAAACTATAACTGTTCAGTTAATTTACTGTTAGAATCAAAACTCACACAAAATACATGAACATTATGACAATGTGATTTTCTTTTATGCTACTAGCAATTATACAAATTAGTGACAGAAAATGGAGGAGCTGAGCACATTTTTCTCGAAGAAATATACTATTATAAATTTTCATTATTAAATAATTAACCGAATCACATTGCAAATTATAACATAAATTTTACTGATATCAGATGAATAAGATAAAATATAAGAATAAGAGAAATAAACGAATTTAGTATTATAGTATTCTTTGCTTACTACTAGCTGCGCCCCGAGGTTTCATCTGCGTAAATTTCGACCCCATGGAAAATAGAAAATCATCCCATGGCATCGCATAGGAACATATTTCGGGATACAAACTATCCTATGTGTTAATCCAAGTTACCCTCTATGAGTGTGCCTAATTTCATAAAAACGGTTTAGCATTTTTTGCGTGAAGGAGTAACAAACAAACATACAAATTTTCGCTTTTATAATATTAGTAGGATTAGTAGGATTAACATAATATTATATATAACCATAATTTATTAATAGGGTCACATTAAAACATGTTTAAATTTTTTTAAAGGAAATTTGTAAATATTATAAATTAACTTATTCTATGAGTGTGGTTGATGTACTAAACATTATTACTATGAGAATTCAGTTTAGTAAGAGACATGCAGCTGAATTGGGCCTGCACCACCGGGGAGGTACCTCTCGCTTACACTAACCGACGTAAAGTGACAGCTGTGCTGTCGCGTTTCGTGCGATATGTAAGTGGCTGGTGGCCCGTGAAGGGGGAAGAAGGCAGCGCATCTGTATACTCTATGCAGATGTCGATGGACGTCAGTGGTAATGAAATAGTTCCGAAAGCTCGTTTGCCTCCTTATGCTATAAAAAAAGTTGAAATGGAATTGTTCGAAAAATTTACTTTTGTTTTGTTTATATAAGTTGCAATCAAGAATCCTATTTATTTTTCTGTACATCTACGGTCGGAGCTCTCATGTATAATATGACAGACCACTACAGAAATAAGACATAAAAGCTATACCTTTAACAATTTTTAGATAAACATCATCCAACATATTTTTATTATAAATTAATGCACCTACCTTTGTCTTGTCGTTCACTTTTCAAGCAACATTATCACATGTCTGATAGCTGTACACTGACGGATTTCACGTTTGATCTACTTCCCTGCACATTATAGTGTAATTTAGGTTGACTGTTAGAAAGGTTCACTTTTAAAAAACAATTTGAAGTGATGGAGTCGCGATGCTTTATTTGTGCTAGAACAGCCATAACTGACAGTCTTTCACCGATAACTGAGTAATGCTGCACCGGCAAAGAAACTGTAGGAGGGAAATGGCATGTAGTTGAGTTTCGTACGGTTTGAAGGGCCGGTCGCATATCGCCATGCCTTTTCTACATATTATAAACTAAATGAGGTAAATATCGAAGTAAATCTTCTATACGCTCGCTGGACTTAAGACCCCGTCCAGATTGAGCGCATTACGCGCGTATTAGACCTGACTAAAAACGATTTAACGAGGTGGTCGGGGTTCAAGGCCCTTACGAGTCGTGTTTCTTTTTTTATGTCTTTCTTTTTTTACATTATTATGTTGCACATTAAATATAATAAAAGTACTGAACTATATTTATTACTATTTACTAACTACGTGTGTGAAATTTTGAGGGACTTGAAACCCGACCACCTCGTTAAATTGTTTGTAGTCAGGCCTAATACGCGTGTAATTCGCTCAATCTGGACAGGCTCTTAGGCAAGCTGGCGAGAACGTTACAAAAATCACACATAGGGCGAGCCCAATAAAAGTTGTCATTCCAATTCGATTTAAAGGTGCTGATAAACTTGAGCATTCACATGTAATGAGCGATGCGAATGTTACAGAAACATAAACGAGAGCATTCTAGCGAGCATTGCTTCGAGTTTTTTGCCGAGCCAAGCTTCGGTCATAGTTCCGCGTCCCCGTTCCCCGTCACTAGAATGCTCGTGAAAATTTTCATAGCTATGTTTGGCTCTATGCTTGGCTCGGCTCGTTGCTCAGTTCGACAAATATAAAAACGGCGAATGCTCGATGTTCTGTTACAAATTAATGCTCAAGTCTATCAGCACCTTAAGTGAAACTTTTTTGTATTTAAAAAAATATTATAATATGACATATTATAATACACAAATTCATTACCGTAGTTACAATGATCTAACATTGTAACTACGGTAATGAATTTGTGTATTAAATCAATAGTTAAGTTTTACATCAGTTGTGTGGTCTAAAGCACACACTTTTTTCTAGAGTCTACCATTTGTCGTTTGTCTACTTATGCTATAAAGCATGGGAAAAGTTATTAGCCATACGATAACCATAGCCATAACAATTACTTTGCTATACGGCAATTTGTCGACAACGGTATGCATGGTTTATTCTTTTTTTCCAGTCAGTTTCTTTTTATAGTCTAAGAGTGGGTATATTATAGTGTACGAGCCGCAGACGGAAATAAAAATTGTTATCCTAAATAGGCACTTAGTTATCTTAATTTCTATTTTATTATTATCATTTTTATTTTATTTAATAACTTTATTTTATTTTAATTTCTTATTTTTTAACTAATTATATTAAAAATAGAGTATTTTTTAAATTTCCTTAGTATTATTATAACATATGGAAAAAATATGGAGCGTTATAATATAAGAAACTCCATCAGCAAGATATAGGTCTTACTCATTTATACATATAAGCTTTGATTATATACATGTGTATATATTCAAAGCATATAGGTAATAAAATCGTAAGAAAGTCAAAATTATTCATTGAATTTTTTTTGAAGAATACTTGGGGCGTAATCTATAATCGATATCGCGGCCAAAAATATAGTTTTTAGAGTTTTTGTGTTTGTAGGTATATCCGGGCCAAGCTCAAAATTTACTGCATGGATTTACTTCTAACTTTGCTTGAATATTACTAACAGGTCGGGTCAACATAATATATGCTACATATTATGTCGATATTTCCACGAGATCGAAACTTATGCGGTTGAAACCGGGGGGCGCAGCTAGTGATATAATATGTACTAACACGGAAGAGTTTGTTTGTTTGGTGAACCTATTCTCAGTAACAAATGACCTAATTTCATAAGATCTTCCCTTGTTGGATAGGCCAATTATCCAGGAACTAGAAGGCATATACTATCATGTTACGGCTAATATGAGCCCCTCTGGATATGACAACACTAGTTAATTTAGCGGTTAAGATCTCTCTGAATTCATAACAGCATAACAGCATGCATCTTGCATGGATTACGCGCCTTAGTATTGTCACCCAATTAGCACGACCAATACTTCTTCCAAACGTAGCAGAAGTTATGTACTCCGCCGTCTCTCATTATCTCTCATTAAAATCATCAACACAATGAATTATTCAGTGGCAAATGTTAGTTTGGCACGTGTAACAATAATTTTATTGTTACACGTGCCAATTAAATATAAATAAAAAGGTTAATGTATATGTTTATTATTCGTTCATGTAAAAACTGCTAATGTGATTTGGTTGCCATGTGGCACGTACAAAGATAAATCTGCTATAAGCCAATAATAAAAAAAAAAACCTCGCAATATTGCATGAAAATGTAATAGTGTACATGATTTTCGTATCGTAATTTCGTATATAAATACGAAAATCATTTTTGTCGACATCAATTTCGTTGTTGACGTATTACATAATAATAAGATATTATTTAAAACTAGCTGGTGCCTGCGATTTCGTTCACGTAGCGTAGTAATATTATAATCAAAGTGATTTGTTATTGTTTGCTTGCAGTGTGCCGAAATTCCGATTTCCCGTAAGAATGAGCAATTTTACCGCAGTAAAAAGTGTTTTTCATGTTAACTAATCTTAGTACCTATACATCACAAAATGTTTCATGCGAATTCATCTCGTTGTTTCGGAGATTAGCCCGGGCAAACAGATAAACGGACTAACGGACAAAAAGACAAACAAAAAATTAAGAACATTACAAAGTGTTCTAATACTATTTCAACATCGCCCCCAACTAGTTTTTGGTAAATATATTCAATGTACAGACATATGGATTTTACTGTTTTATTATATGTATAGATAACAATTCTTTAGCCCGATTTTATTGATTTTATAATATAATGTATGTCGTTTATACAAATAAATAATAGGTTGCTTTTCTGATTTTCAACTTTATACTACAGAAAAGAAAGTTAAAATCTTCCCCTGCTGCTCCCGAAATATAAACTCATTTCTTAGAGTCTATATCAAAAATGTGATGTCTATTTTGAATCTCATGAAACTGTGCATCAAAATATATATTTTTAACTTTTAAAGTGTTGAATATATACAGGGTATCCTAGGATTGGTGGCAAACATTTCACGTGTGTGTGACGGAGAGTAGACGGGTTAGGTTACTGCACCAAAAAAAATCTAGCCCAAACAGTTCGCATTCTAGAACATTTTTTGCAAAAAAATACCCAGCTTTTCTCACATTCGCGGTAATCCCATAATTTATAAAATCAGACGTGTTTTCTGACGGAAACGCTTTAAAAAAATCCTTTTTTTTTAATCTGGTAGTGCAACTAGCCCGGCAAGCTATCGACCGTACAGAATCATTGAGTAAAGATATAATTCTAATAGCTAACTGCAATCTCATATAAGTTGTAATGATTTGTAACATTGCATTAAATTTAGATACACAAAGGTCCGCTCTACTACAGCTGGTGGCGTTAGCTTGCTAAGTACTGTTTTTGCGGCTTGGTCGCAGAATACGCTGGTGTGTTTTGCGATCTCTGCAAGGACTTTGACTGTAGTACAGCTTAAAACATTAGTCAGGATAGTTCGGGAATATTTGACGATAGAAATAGGGGTCCCACAAGTGTCCATTCTGGGACTATTTCTTTTTTTATTTTATATAAATGAATTCTCATATCTAGTTAATGATATGACTATTAGCTAGAGATATCACTATATGCGCATGTTAAATATTTTTTATTAAACATAAGCGACAGCAATTCAATTTTGTCGGGATGAGAAAATCGCTTTTAATGGTCGTATATTAGTTTAGTGTCAATAATTTTCTGCAAATTAGTAAAAAACTTCCATCAAAAATCTTCCATCCGACCGCGACATGATATCTATGGACCGCGACCCTCTGAATGTGTAGTGCCGTGTGGATTGGGACGATTGGCGGGAGCGATGCGGATGCATTGATGGCGTGCATCTTTGGAGTACTAGGGCTAGGGGTCAGGATGGAAACCTGACCCCATTGCACGGAGCCAGTCACAACTGGACAACCCCAAGGAGAACTCTGGCATTTTTGTCGACGCCAGCCTGTAGCTGGAGGGATCCTGTTGCCTGCGGATTCGGGACCTTTCAGTTATAGCGGCTGCAGGCACCCGCAGGGATTTGATCGGTATTGCAGTAAGTGTCAAGTCCGACATAGATCAAGTGACACAGATACACCTTGTAAATAAGCACATCTTGTAAATAAGTTGCTCCTAATTGGCTGTGTCTACAAATTAATTTTAGTGTTCAATATATTGTATACTTACTTGTAGATATTTCATAGGTTAATGAGACTCTCTGTGATTGGTCTATCGGTTTCTTTCAGAACGTGCTAGGGTTGAACTGGTAGTAAATTGAATTACCGTTCAAAGAGTAATTTTCAAATTGGTGCAAAAATATTTTCGTTTCATTTCCTTTCAACTCTCTATCTATGAGTCACAATTGTGTAGTAAGAGAGATTTGGCATCGATATTGTATTATCACTACACCTCGATTGTGCGACGTCAAATTCTTAGATGTTGTGAGACCAAATTAAATTGTCGAAAACTTCAAAATCAGTTGAGAAAAACCATCCTACTAATATTATACCTACATGCAAAAATTTGTTAGTATGATTGTTATACTTTTTACGCAAAACTTAATAATCTATTTGGATGAAATCCAACACTGACATTACCTAATTTCAATTTGGAAGAAAACAAAAATTAAAAAGTGAAACCTCGAAGCATAGCCTGCTTACAATATAACTTTTTTTTTTTTTTTTTTTTATGATATAGGGGGGCAAACGAGCAGTTGTAGCCATTTTCATGACTACCGACGCCGATAGACTATACAGATGCGCTGCCCCCCTTTCTCCTCCCACCTCCATGGGCTTTTTAATGTTAGGACAGCAGTCGGGGAGAATTTTATGACTACCGACGCACATAGACATCATCATAATATCCTCAGATTCGCTACTGTAATGTATCTCTCCGAATGTTCTATGATTTTGAATTTGAACTGATATGTTTTTATTAAAAACATATCAATTGTATAGGTTTCATCAGTCATTCTCTCAAGGTGTTTATACTCCTATGCTATACATTACACTACCCTACTTCCTCCCCTCCCACGGGCCACCGGCTACTTATACACTGCACGA
>LUGF01025245.1:17374-30723 GCA_001625245.1 Calycopis cecrops
TTCAATTTTTTAGCTTTGAGTGTAATCTTGTCACATTTAGCTCAAGAAACATTTAATACTGTTTCACTTTAAAAATTACTTGAATTACAACTTTACTGTTCTGTCTATGTACGAGGGCGGCTGATAAGTTCGCGGCCTAGAGTATGTATTTAATGAAAGAAAAGTATAGTTTTATATTTTTATTTTTTAATATAATTGCCTTCAAGTGAAATACACTTCTCATATCGCAAATATAATGCCTTTATACCATTGAAATAATATTCTGAAAATTTCTTTTGAAAATGGCTTAAACAGCCGACTTCATCTTATTATCATCCGAAAATCTTAGCCCCCGTAAATGCTCTTTCAGCTTTGAATAATGTAAACAGTCACTGGGACTATACCATTGAAATAATATTCTGAAAATTTCTTTTGAAAATGGCTTAAACAGCCGACTTCATCTTATTATCATCCGAAAATCTTAGCCCCCGTAAATGCTCTTTCAGCTTTGAATAATGTAAACAGTCACTGGGACTCAGATCCAGTCCAGTATATAAAATATAATATATAATGAAACATACTACTAAAATCATGATTTAAGTATAAAATAATCCAATCTAACAAATATTATTTAAATGTTGAGAATCACTGACGATTTCGATGAAAAATTAAAATCGGGTAAATTCGAATTATTTTACATCCGGAATTACCCTCTTCGGTCAATTCCGAAAAAACAAAAAATGGTGAGCTAGAATGTTTTAAATCTACTCAGTAGTACACAAAAATGATACTGTATCGTTATAAAAAACAATCAGTTAGATAACTTACCAAATTTCTCATTTATGGAGGTTCGGGTAATTCCGAAAATCCAAAAAAGCGCGAAAAAACAGTTGTTGACGAAAATTTCATGTCGCTCATCTGTACTCCTACGTAGTGCCTTGAGATGATGGACGGGGCGAAAGGATTAAATTGGCGACGAGATGAATGCTGCCAGAGCAAAAAGTATTGCTTCGTTCGGGAGAAAACAGCAATATTCGGAATATCCCGATTTTCGGAATTAGCCGAATACACCTTACTTAATTATTTTACCATTGTAGTTAAGTGCGTGCCGTCGCGCCTTGTTAGTTTTATATTGATTGGTCGGCGTTAAGGAATGATTTTTTTCATATTACTTGTTTATACATCAGCTAATTGTCGATGTCGACTGGTCGATTTATCGCCACATACAGGTTGATTTATAATATTATAATACTTGACCGACAGATTTCAGAAAATCAAAACCATTCACAAATCCACTCAAATCCATATTCAACACACACAAAAAATTTCGTCAAAATCGGTCCAGTCGTTTAGGAGTTCGGTGACATACACACGCGCACAACAAACATACTTATATATTAGGATAATGGTAAAAATAAAACGAATATCTATAGGGTTACTTTTTGCTCACCCGCCAAATTTTAAAATAAGGAAGTAGACATTATCCCTTGGGTGTGTTTTAAATTTTATTGTCTAACGTAAAATATTTTGTTAAATAAAAATCTATTTGAAATGGTCCATAAAAATACATCGATCGTTGTTCGTACCCGAAGTGTATGAACTTCAAGGTCAGTGACGCCAGCTTATCGCGACTCGCGAGTCAGATACCACGTGGTGATATAGAAATGTTTATAACATGGGACAAAATAATTCTACCTGTCTAATTATTTTTTATTTTTTTTATTTCATAATTCATAAATGTATTATTGATTCTGAACCAAACTTGAAAATTTGGCCGGTGACCAAAAAATAACCCTGTATACTGATTTTATAAATGTGGATGTATGTTTGTTTGTTTCACTTTCACGCCGAAACTACTCATCCGATCATCAAGAAAATTCTTACACATTGTTTTAGAGGTATAAGAAAGAACATTGGATACTTTTTATTTAAAAATATAGACGCAAGCGAGACGGGCAAAAACTAGTAAATTAATAAATAATTCCTTTATTTTCTAAAAAATATGCAGTATAAAACATTTTATAAATACCACATTAATGTACTTAGCACTGTACATATTTTGCGACGTGACATATATTTACTTACTAAAATAACACATCTTTTCTTAAGGGGGTAAATGAGCCATTTCATAACCACCGACGTACCTACAGACGTTATACACATGCGTTACCCTCCTTCGTCCTCCTCCCTCCAAG
This sequence comes from Calycopis cecrops, assembly GCA_001625245.1. NCBI lineage: Eukaryota > Metazoa > Arthropoda > Insecta > Lepidoptera > Lycaenidae > Calycopis > Calycopis cecrops. Next base: position 19,549 of record LUGF01025245.1, read on the forward strand.
TGTCACCGGATACTTACACACCATTCGAAACATGTCAGCTTTTTTGTCACTTTTCGCCGGCTTCGCGTACCTCCTGTCGTCCCAATCCAGTTACATGCATGCATTCAGCGTGTCACTACGTCTTACTTACTGTCAGTTCCCTATTTGTGTAGACAGATAAAAAAGAAAATATAGTACACAATACATAAGCAATTGCCGGGCTACCAGACTCTTTTATGACGTAGCACATTTTACGATAGAAAAGAGCCATTCTGTATATACAATGTTGCGTGTAGCTTTACGCTGTGTGAGCACTTGTTGCTGTCCGTATCACTTCCTTAATTGCTTCAAAAAAACCGTTCCTAAACGGATTTTATAATTACACTGCATTGACTGAAATTCTAACACAAAATGCACTATGTTAATGACACTTACCGTTTATTTGTATATTCATATTACTGTACGTTCAGTCATTCAGACATGTTCGATTTACCTACGAGTTGAAAGTCTCCAAGGTTTTATTATATATTCTGATATTAGTTCTGATATTAGTCTGAACTTGGCGTTGTTGAATCCCTGTGCCTCGTTAAGCCCTAAACCTTTTTCATTTTACTGAAGCTGTATCGGACCGGCGTATCATCGTACTTCACTACTATTAGTATAAAACGAAGTCGCTTTCCGCCGTCCGCATGTCTGTAGGCTTAGATCTTTAAAATTACGCAAAAAACAAATTGAAATGTTTTTTAATTAGATAGAGTGATTCAAGAAGAGGGTTTAAATGTATTATAACTCCATTTTTGAAGTTCAAAATCCACGCGGGTGAAGCTGCGGGTGGAAGCTAGTATATAGTGAGGGAATAGAGAGCGTGCTTGTGTCCACGCTTGTATTTGTGCACACCAATATGTCCCGCGCAGATCTCTAGTCTCCATAGGCTCCACAGATGGCCGCCGTATCAGAAATTCGTGTTTGTGCGGCTTATGATTATAACATTTGTAACGAACATTCAAGGTGAGCATTTTGTTTGACTTGTGACGTGTGCTCAGGCTATATCGCCTGTCAAGAACAAATAGCAACGCGTCGAGCCGCACTTTCTCTTTCGGAAGCAGAGGAGCGTTTTATTCACTATAGATGACGCTTGAGCTTCTTTCTCTTTTTTCTTTATTTTTCACTTTCAAGATGGTTGATTGAATAGACGCTAAAAAGTTACCTGAGTTTTAATTAAATCCCTTCGGCCACATTTAAGGCTTTTAAAATGTATGATATTTAAAATTAACATTGGTCCTTCGAGCCGGATAATTAACCCGAATAAAGATATAAGCTGATAATAACTTAAGATGGAAAATGAACAAAGAGTGGCGTGGTCGTGGGTTTTTTTCTGAGTAAATCGGATTTAAGACATAAATATCCTCATTAATATAATATTATTTTAGCTCCCAGAACTCCTAATGACAGGTATTTCAATTATTATTATTGTTTTAATGTAGGTAAGTAATTTTTCATCATGACAAATTGAGTGTGAATGACTTCTATAGATTACTTACTAATATTTCAAAAGGGGAACGGAGTCCGATGAAGTACATATACTATTGAAATAAATACAAGGATTTAAAATCATATTTTATCGAGCTTTTTATTCTTATTTTTGACCAACGAAGTAGACATGGTTCTGTCTACTCCGAAACGGCTAGACCGATTCTCATGAAATTTTGTATGCATATATTTCCACGAGATCGAAGCTTACGTAATATATAAAAGTCAAAACTGACTGACTTACACAGGGTTGATTAGAGCGAGAGGCGTTAAATGAAACCACATATACTAAAAGTGCCTACAGTGAAATCCGAAACTATTAAAAAAAGTTTACGACAAGTATACGAAAATACTTTTTTCAAACAAGTTAAATAGCGGAAAATTGTTATCACCCTTTGTACCAGGCTGCTACAGCGAGGAAGGGGTAAAAGACCCCGGCCGGCCATAGTCGGCGATCAGTTGCGATACAGCCTGTACGAATTGAGAAAAAGCTTTAAAAAATTGCTGTGGCTAAACTATTGCTCCGATTGATCTGATTTTTGTGGTGTGACCTGGAAATTAAACACTAAATATGCGGTTTAATTTAATGCCTCTCGCTTGTATCAACCTTGTATATCAACGCACAATCAAAATCTAGAAATTTGAAGTTTGGCACAGAGGTTTCTATAAGCGAGCTGTAAGCGAGAAAATACTTTTAGAAATTCAACTTCTAAAGAGTTCAAATCGAGGCATGGACTTTATATGGAGTTCAGAGATTTCTTTCATATTAAATTCAGGGCACAGGTGAATAAATAAAGAAATAAAACAAGTTACACAAAATACCGTCATTCAAAATAACATTAATAAACGATTCAAGTTATTTGTAGTTCAGTTGAATTTAAAATCTTCTGTTTTCGTAGACGCAGCCATACATATTTTCTCAACTGTATATGGACCATCTGAAAACAACAATGAAATAATGAAAACACACTCGAAATAGGATCGAGTGTCTAGAGTAGGCTAGCTAGTACGCAACTCTAGCTTAGCCCCTCAGTCTCACCAGCGTAAAATCTATCCCAAGGGAAACATTTATGTCCTTTCGAGATGAAAATTGTTGAAGTAAAACTTCTATACGCGCGCTCGACATTGGTAATAAGCTGGCGAGAGTTTAAAAAAATCACACATCGGGCGAAGACAATGGAAGTCATTCAAATTCAAAATTCAAATTCGATTTAAGTGAAACTTTTTTGTATTTAAAAAATCAGTATCATATGACATGTTATGTAATTGTAACTACGGTAATGACTTTGCGTAATAAATCAATAATTAGCTTATACTTCAGTTGTGTGGTCTGAAGCACACACTGTTTTATATTATTCCAGATTGTAATCTATTCTGGGACGAATGACACTAGAGTTCGGTGGTCACAAACATTCAAATCTATACATATAATTATAAACTTGGTTAGCAAGTAAATTTTATTGAAACTTCTCACCTATGTCAAACCATTTACTACTGAGCAGTCCTGACTCCGCCCTCGCCGCTACTATCGCCTCTCGAAGGGCGAACGCCACAGAGATACCCATGCACGTTGCAGGCTCGCCGACAGCTAGAACATTGTCAAATTTAAACTTAAATATCTATCTCTGTATACATAATAAAACAGTAAAATCCGTGTGTCTCTACATTGAATATACATATTTACCAAAGACTAATTGGGGACGATGTGAATAATGAATGATGTTTTTTAATTTTTTGCCTGTCTGTTTGTCCTTTTGTCTATTTATCCAGGATAATCTCTGAAACTGCTGGACGGATTCGAATAAAACTTTTTGTAGTGTATAGATACTTAGCCTGGTCAACATCTAGAACACTTTTTACTGTGAAAAAAATCGCTCATTTCTACGAGAAATTCAGTAATTATACTTTTCACTTTGATTATAATAGAACTATGCAAAGCGAACGAAGTCGAGGGTACCAGCTATATTCTATGTCTTTACTATCATTACATAGTATAAAACAAAGTCATTATCCACCATCTGTGTGTCTGTAAGAAAATTACGTAACAGAATTTGATAGGGGTTTTTTAATAGATAGAGTGATTCAAGGAGAAGGTTTATATGTTTATTAACATCCATTAAGTGGTGGATGAAATCCACGCGGGCGAAGCTGCGGGTGACAGCTAATGACACTATAAAGAGGAAAGATTTTTTTGTTTGTCTGTATCGAGTATGCTCCAAAACAACTGGACCGATTTTAATTATTTACTGATTATCTTTTACTAATAGAAAGATTAAAATTATTAGGAAATACCATTATTGCTGTATTTTATCGAGATTGAACATTTTTTACATTTGACGCTCAATGAAGTCAGAAGAAGGGCCGGCTAGTTGGTAAATAACTTACAATCATTGTAAATGTGTATTAATACGTAACTATATATACTATAAACTTTACAACTCTATAACTTATACTAACTACATAACTCGTAGTATAAGGAAAAGTGAGAATCTGAAACTTTCTTCTGACCACCTTACAGCCATAAACATCCTTCTTCTTCCTTCCTCCTCCAATGGGCCGCCGGAACCTCACAACCCACACCTAAGTGACAGACAACCGGAAAATCTCTACTAATAATATAAATGTAAATTTGTTCGTAAATGCCAAAACTACTCAACCAGTCATCATGAAACCTTACACATATTCTTAGAAGTATTATTAAAGATATTAAAAAAAAAAACATACGCAAGCGAAGCCGCGGATAAAAGCTAGTATACCCTGAAATCAAAACGTAGGAATCCGTGCGCAAGTCTCGCGAGCGACACGGCTCCACGCATCTGTGCCGGACCAGCGAACCGCGAAAAAAGATTCACAAGTCTTTGTGAACTTGTATTATGTGATTTGCCGCGTTATTCGAGCTAAGGCACATCGTCCCCGAAACTGATTCATCGCCGGAATATCACAATGGAGACGAATGGGTCTATTCACAATTATATTATTGAAGTAAAACTTATTTACGCGCGCTTGACTGAGTGAATAGCTGATGAAGGCGTGACGAGAGCGTTACGAAAATTGTGAATAGGCGAGGCCAATGGAAGTGGAGAGGGAGATATAAGTTAGTGAAGACAGAAAGAGACAGAGTTACGGTTCTTTTAATATTGTAGGATCAAGAAAAAGCAGTGTGCGCTTTTCCCTCTCTCCCTCACATAGCCAGTTATGTTTCGTGTATGAAGTTTTACTTCAGTAAAGCAAGCACCCACATTTTTAATAAATTTTACTGACTATACTGAGTTAGTTGAGATTTGCATTATATTTACCAGAATGCTTCGTGGTCTAATGATAAGCATGTTTAATAATAGATCTCGAGGTCCGTGTTTGAATCTAGGGGCAGACTAAAAAGTGTTCAAAGATTTCAATTTCTAACAAATTCCAGTCAAGTTGATGATACCACAATAAAGTGCCTGTCGTTGCCGCGAAATGGCATCCGAATTTGTCGACCCATGCTCACGTATATTCAAAATTTCATCTTTAAAAACCATTAATTATTATCTTTTTCATGTGTGATTAATGTTAACAAAATACGTCATCGTGCGTTGGCCGTCGAAACACGATTAAAGAAATCTGCCTCTATAGACAAAAATCATAAACTTTCATGAAAAATGTCACTTACCGTACGTACGTAATACCATATGAAGTTATGTAAAATCCAAGCTAGATAAATAGTCCACAATTATTACTTTACCTTTGGCTCCAAATATAACATCGTTGCTAAAAGAGCGTTTTCTGAAGAATATTCTGAAATCCTGGGGAATATCCTTCGCCTGAGGCACCCAGTACTCCCACGTGCGGTTGGTCAGTAGTTCCCCATTGTTGGGGTCGTACACCAGGTTCTCGTAGGTCCAGTATCCCATTCCCATTACAAATGCGCCTTCTACCTGTAGAAATGTAACGAATTAAGTATTTAGGTAGAGCCACGCTGCAAGCGTGCAGTCGAATTGGTCCGGCACCGTAACAATGATACATGATACCATTGCAAAGTGACAGCTAAGCCAGGACATTGCGCGGTTTTATAATTTTCGGATGTGTATGGCCCTCGGTTTTCCACAGAAAGGTATTGACAATTCGTCAAACCCCTTATAATTTAAAAAAAAATGTATTCCTGGTTATTGCTGAAAGGCAGCTGGAGTGAAAGACATTCATACGGGTTCATTCACGAAAAGACTGCTCTATGCTTAAAAAATCACAAGTCCAAATACACATTGAATACAAAACTCACTTGTCCCACGTCAATTTCTGGGTTGACACTGCGTCCAACATCCTCGTGCAGATCAACTCTGATAAACTCCCATTCACCAGTCAGCACATCAATTTCAACTTCACACAACGTAACACCATAAATATTATAGTTTTGTATGTCACTCGAGTTGATAAAACCGTGGGTTTGTAGATCAACGTCCATCGCATGGGCTTTGCTAATCAATTCTTTCCACGTTGGATTATTTAGCTGGCTACGTATAGGTGCAAGTCTTTTTAGTAGCTCGTTACAACACTTCTGAACACCTATGGCAACGTTTTGGCTTGTCAAACTGCCTCCAGACGTAAAGTTGTTAGGAGATATGACTGTATCGTTGGGTTTGATCTGAACGCTCTCTACGGGTATGTTTAGCAAATACGCGCAGATTTGTATTGCTTTTGTATTAACTCCTTGTCCCATTTCGATTCCGCCATGGGTGATGGCTACTGTACCATCTTCGTGGTAGACGGCCATATTTATGTCTAAATATAACCCACCAACTGGGGTCCATCTGAGGAAGGAGCATCTCAGGCCACGCTTTTTCCACCTGTTCTCTAAATTGAACTTATCGACCGCCGCTCTTCGCGTGTCGTAATCAGTGGTATTTTTTAGATTCTGCACCATTTCTCGCATGTCACCGTGGTTGGTGTTGTCCAAATTGTCTAGGCGTACGTCCACTGGATCTCTGCCAACTTCATAGGATATTCGCTCCATCAAGTATTCTGCCATTGCAATGGCTTCTAATGTTCCTATTAAAATAATTAAGAAACTTTAAATAATTGAATTCCTCTTAAAATATAATCAAAATGTAGTAATTAGGTTTTAATTTATTATAAAGCAATAATCCCACTGTCTATGTAGTATAGTAGTATTGTCACCGAAAACTTTGTTACATTTTTGTATGTGGTCGTGACATTACAGACGAATTATGCTGGCTTGACCGGGGAGATTATTCACGATCACATGACACCATGAAAAGTAAAAGATTTATAGTGGGCACTGTAAAGTGTGGCGATTCGTGAGCTTTATATGTCCCATTGAGGTAAAGCAGCGACAAAAGGAATCTGCATAATCTTATTAATATTACAAATGCGAAAGTTTAGTCTGTTTGTTTGTTACTCCTTTACGCAAAAACTGCTAAACCCACTGGCAGGAAATTTGGTTCACACATAGAGTAACTTTGATTAACACATAGGATAGTTTTTATCCCGAAAAAATGTTCCTATGGGATGCCATGGGATGATTTTCCACGATATCGAAATTTACGCAGGTGAAACCGTGGGGCGCAGCTAGTAATTGTATAAAAGTAAGATGCTAAACATATAGCCGTGAAAAGTCTTTAACGAGTTTTGCCTCTATGCCATAAATGTGCGTTTCACCTGGAGCCCTGCACCAAGTATTCGAAGGGGTGTCTGTTATAGCGTTATAGGCTTTAAAACTCCATCTTGATCTATCATAACAGTTGTAGTACACGTCAGTTCCAAGATCGATGAGGGGTTCGTTTACGATGTATCCGTTGTCGCTGTATAAAGTGTAATCATTATATTGAATGACGCCATTATCGTTGACTGCCATCTGTAAAATATTTAATTGTAACTTAATTACAGCTTAGCTTTAGTTGTAGCAATTCCGCCGCAGATCGAGCGATTTCAAGTTCTCAAGATCAAGATCTCAAGGTAAGACCAAATAGATAGGAAGGAGGTAGTAGAGTAGCAAAGGGCTGCAGAAGGGAAACGCATCTGCATGGTCGTTGCTCGTCTCTCGAAGGTTTTTTATTTGTTTTATAATATGGAAAAAAGTGAAAAATAACACGAATAACATGAAAAAACAAATTTATGTCCCTGAGATCTAAATTTGGTGGTATCTTAACTGGCAATAAAATAATTAAAGCGCCAATCACCTCGAAGTTGACAGAACAAGGCAGACGTTTCCCGACCGCCCTCATGTTGTTGGTGAGCGACTGTATGAATCGGCAGGGCCTGTTCAGTTTGTAGGCCACCAAATTGCAAGCGAGACCGTTTTGCGTGGCTCGGGATATTTTCAAACCATATGCACCGCCGAGCCGACGAACTACTACATCTATCCTGCAAGTCGAAAAGAACTTTTTACTTTATAACAACTTGATTATTGGTGCTACAAGTATTTTGTCTAGATTATATAATAGGATCAGATCAACTCCAGTAATAACCAACCCTGCTAATTTATTTGTTTGCCATTTAAGATTTTTTACAACAAATAACTAATCTTTCTTAGAGTTGGTTATTTTTATGCCACATTATAGATAAAGCTATAGTTCAGTTATCAGACTAGTAAATTTTATGAAAAACTGCAAATCTATGCTAATTTTGCGTAAAAACCGAAAATTGCCATATAACTGAGCTACTGCTAACTCTAACACCCCACGATGTTCGTGGGATCACATCTCCAGCGTCGTGATGTTACAGATCGGATGCGACCGCTGCTTCTACGTTTCATAAATTTTGTTTGCTCACCTGTTTTGATTTATTTTCAAAAGCCTTGACGTCATTTGCTGTACTACATCTGTCCATTGTGTAGCACAGTACACTCTTAGCCCTTCTTCAATGGGATGGCTCACTGTCACCAGGGTTTCCATGCAGAAGTGATATTGGCCGTATATTGTTTGTTCGCCTCTTATTATTTTTCTCACTTCATTGCCTCTGCCTGTAGCGTCAATTGTAGTTACCAATGTTATTTTTGCTGGATCATTTTTGGCAACTTTAACATCTATGACAGGTTGCCTAACATTACTATAAGTAACTGTAACTAGTTGTGCAGCTCTGTTGGCTATGGCGTATGATTCTCCAACAATTATGCCCAGAGGTTGATTATAATATTTGACGTCACCATTACAGAGAAATTCCTCGTTTGCTGTATTGAATAGTCTTCCAGCGGGTGTAAAACTATTTGTTCCGGGTATATCATTGGCCGTGTAAAACGCTATTACGCCGGGGTATTTCTGAAAATAAATTTTGAAAGTCTTTAATTTAAGGTTCACGACGTCCTGTTTTATTTAACAGACAATAAAAGGAAGGAAATAATCAATTCCTTTGTATTATTAGCTACTTTAAATTTATCAACATGTAACAGTTATATAATTATTTTTTTTATTGAAGGGATATTTATTTTTAGTTGTTGTTATTGTATGTTACTCCCATAGTCATGATTTAAAGATGGAATCTTAGACAAAGGCTACCCTAAAATGTTATTAAGTTTACAAATTACAAAGGCATAGACTTTAAGTTTGCCTCGAGTCCCACACATCCATCGGATCTCATCCAAGACAGGCGGTAGTGCGTAAAGCATTTCTCCGCAAAGCCAATAAAACAAAATCCTTTAGATATTCAATCAATTTCAATCAAATAAATTAGGAAATATTATTATAATTCAATTTATCTCAAATTATCTAAGATATTGTAACATACTACAAGTGGTATTTCCGTTTCTGCCGTGTTATCTATCGGCACCAGTACCACCGGGGAGGTACCTCTCACTGACATAATACCATACTAAATTGATAGCACCGGTTTTCATGGGGTTTGTATGTAAGTTCATTGGCAATGCATGTCGATGTTAACGGGCGTTGCTAAGCAACAAATGGCTCTGATTGGTCGTTTTATAAATTATATTAAAAAAAATATGTGCTTTAGACCACACAACTAAGTAAAACTTAATTATGGATTTATTCTCTATCTACGTTACTATAGTTACAATGACATAACATGTCATAATATTATATTTATTTTTTAAATACAAAAAAATTTCATTTGGAACTTGCGTTATGTTTCCGGTTTCGCCCGATCAACCCAATTATGTAACGCTAGCTCACTCCCCAAGTAAAGCGCGTAAATAAATAAATAAATAAATAAATAAACGTTTATTTTGCTAATTAACACACATAACAAAAACATTTAACATTGGGTATAGCAAAATTGGTCCCAAACTCGGCATCTGCTAACATAATAATTATATTATGTTAGCACCGGTCTTCCGCTTGGGCCATATGATGACACACACGGACACGCCAACAACAATGAATTTATACTATAACTTATAAACTAATACACTGTATGTACATCTAATATTGTTATGCAGATTTTTCACAAACAAAAATTAAAACCAGCATAACAACGACAATAAACTTTTACTGGATTTGATATTGTATAATAAGTTTTCTATATCTATAGGTAAATATAATAAATCTGTAGAAGGGTCAATTCTGTACATTGAAAATGTTGAAAAAATAAATAGCAGGGGGTGTTACTGGATCGACCAAACCCAAATATGCGATTAAAAAAATTTTTGTCTGTCTGTCTGTATGTTCAGGCATCACGTGAAAACTAACGGTTCGATTTTGATGAAACTTGGTATTATACTTGGTATTATCTTGGGCATAGAATGGGATACTTTTTATCCTGGAAAAATACGTAGAAAAAAAATAAATCCATCCACGTGAAGACCGACATCCGCGCGGACGGAGTCGCGGGCGGAAGCTAGTTCTTTAATAAAATCATTTCTTTTGCTGTGGCAGCGAGGAGAAGCCAAATGAACCTATAAGTGCCCGTCGGACGACGATGAATTAGGGCGACAGCACACACGAGACTTTTAGACGCGTCGACCGGCGACTTAGTGGCTTTTTAGAAGCTGAACGCAACGACTAGACGCGGGGGAGTGCACACTTTTAGACGCCAGATGCGGCGACTTAGACGCTAATGTATGTCAATTAATGTCATATAACGTCTAAATGCAGTCGGGAGATCGCGATACTGTCGCACGACTGTCGCATGACCGGTAGTAGAGAGTCGCTAAGTCCTGTGACTGCATCGATGAAGTCGCAAAGTCGCCAGTCGCTTGTGTGCTGTGGCCCTTAAGAATATTTCAAACACGAAATTGAATAAAAGCAAATTGAAAAATTGCTTCGTTGCAATGAATGTTTATTTATGAAATTAAATTTTAAAATAACCCTATACGTGAGCTTAATGAATTATTGGCACGCGCTCAAAGTAAACGTGATTAACATACAGCAGTGATTAATACCGGCCAAGTGCGAGACGGGCTGGTACACCGTGGTTCCGTACCAAAGGCGCACTAAGTACGAGTGGGGTCGCACACCGTGATTCCGTTACTAAGGCGTAACAAGTACGAGTCGGGCCCACACACTGTGGTTCCGTACCAAAGGCATACCAAGTACGAGTATCACGAAGTGTTAATTTACCGAGTTTTTGGTATTAGTTGTAATAGAGCCAAGAGAAAAAACATCATCTGATAATTTCCACTGTCTAGCTATCACGGAGATACAGCTTGGTAACAGACGGACAGACAGGCTCCTAGTAATAAGGTCCTGTTGCTACCCTTTGGGGTTTTTTTTTTTTTTT
>LUGF01025271.1:0-14309 GCA_001625245.1 Calycopis cecrops
GTCTCGCTCCCACGCTTTCTACATCTTTCACGTAGTGAGAAAAATTCTAAATCTATGGCTCCGTCTATACCGTAGACCGTAGACAGTTGTATTCTCTGTCTACGCCGTAGACAGAGAATACCTGTCTACGGTCTATACTTTTTATTAAGTCTATGTTTTTCAAATACTCATTTTAAATTATTTTTACACGAGGACAATGTTTTCGCTATTCATCCACTGAAATATTATTTAATAACTTTGCAACTAGTTGTGGCATTTCTGCATCTGGCTTAAGATCATTTCTGTATTTATGCGTCGTGTATAACTGATAGAATTTTGATTGCCTCGTGGTTTAGCGTGCAAGCAGGGTATATATTCAGCCTTTGATTATATACACGTCTAGATGGAGCATTTCAAATAAACATCACAGAGAAAACGTCTTATTTTTCGCACAATGTGTGCGTGACAGTTATGTACAGATTGTTTTAAAATCGTCATTGTGTGCGTGTTAAGGGAATGGAAATTTACGCGAATGTTGCACATTATAATAAAGCTATTTAAACGGCCTCACGGATCATCCTTGGATGGAATCGGTGTTATTTAGCAAGGATTTGTGCTTTATCAAATCTTATATCTGACGACCAGGCTGGCGCAGTGGTGCAGGGCTCAGTTAAGCGGAGCATATTGCGCCAGGGCTCGCGGGTTCGAATCCCGCCTTGGTTATTGATGTTTATCTATGTATTATATGTATTTTTCTATAATAAAAATCTTAAATGTATAAAATTTCTTAAATATATAAAATATATTAAATATATTTCCGTTGTCTGTCCTGTAACATAAGTCCTTACGGTACTTAGCACGGGGGGTAGAATAACGTTGTGTAAATTCCACGGCTATACATTTGAAAAAACATCCCTTTAGTTATGGAAAATTAGCCTACTATTCTAGTGACAACACCGTACCACTAGTAAATTGTGAAATTAATATTGGTGTTTTCTTAACAATACATACGTAAATGTAAAAACTTACCGGTGGAATAAGATCTTCTATTTGTTATTAGATTTTCCTGCATGGTTGTGATACAGTTGAACGGAACAAACCGGCATATATCTTTTTTTATCGAGAGCTTATAATCGAGTTACGGTCTAGATGACACTGACTTAAGCGAAGAGCGTGTCTACTACATATAGTAGACACAATTTACGGCGCTTTCAGGTGGTTGATGCGGTATCTAGACGTGTATATAATCAAAGGTGTTCAACCATAGACGTGAGGTCCCGGGTTCAAATCCCGGGTCAGCCAAAAATTATTATTGGGATTTTTCAATTTCTAATAACAGTCTAGAGACAGATAGTTGCCGGTGTTACACCCCCGTGCCTCGTAGAGCACACTAAGCCGTCGCGCGCGTCGGTCCTGCGCCTGATGTCTTTCCAGTCGTATCAGACTGCCGTCCCATCGGAATATGAGAGAGAGGGAATGGGGCATGCACTTGTGTTGCGCAGCGCAATATGTTCTGCGCAGATGACCCGTCTATATAAACAACCGCCGTAGCCAAAATTGGCTAGTACGACATTATTGATCGGAAAATCACACAACCCTCTATGTAATTACATTTGAAAGAAATGTAACTAAACAGTTAATACAATACTAGCACTTAAAAATGTTACAGAGAATGACTAGCTGATGTTGCTGATCAAATGGCGTGACGAGTAGTCGCTGAGCGTTACCAAGATACCTGAGCGTGCTGCAATTCTGGTATAACACATCCACTCCGCGCGTCGGCAACATGCTCGCTGTGTACACGTGCCAAATACGTGTAAGAGGCCAAAGAAGAATCTACTTGAATAAAGTTAAGTTACACTTCTTTGATAAAACTATTAGGGGGCGAGATTGGATAAGTTTTATATTTGTAGTCAAACTAAACTTACCCCTAAATATAAAGGACTAGTTAAGGTTGTAGACAGAGTATTGTAACAATTTAACTTAATTTGGTTATAATGAGAAGTTCTGGTATCCAAGTCTGGTCTGGTGAATTCATGTGAAAGTAGGCCGAGCTGATCAAATGATGTCTACAGATATATTTTGTTTTATTGCCAGGTACATTCACACACGAGGACGTGTGAAACGTCAGATTGGTCGTCGATTACGAAAATTAAATAATAATAAGACACTCAATTGATTTCTTATCGTTTGGAAGCGTAGACAGAGAATCTATCTACGTTTGGAAGGGAGAGTCTTCGTTTTTAAAATGAACAAGGAGCAGATCTCATTCTATTACAATTATAACACTGTGCAAACCTTTCAAACGGGACCGTTGGTTCACTGCGATTGTTAGTTTGCCTTCAGTACTGTACTATATTGTAATTGTTAATAAAATGTGCTTAAAGTGCATTCGTTGTTATTCCTTCATCATGATGTCACGTAAGCGGAATCGTCGGAGGGTCTTTGCTTTTAAAATGAACCCTTGTTCATCAGCAGATCCTCAGTCCATTACGAATTATATGGAATATAGGAAATAATGATAATAATATTTTGAACTTGTTGCTCTTTTCAAATTAAATTTCAAAATATCCATATCCTATAAAAAAATTTGTAAGAACCAAACTTGTAGAGAATCAAATTACAACTATTTTTGTATAATTTTGTTCCTCACGATTTTACTATTGTTGGGCACGGCGCTGGCGAGGGTTAATTAAAGAAGAACTGGGGCTGAGTATCTGATTTATTCAGATTTAACAAAAACACTACATTTTGCACTCTCCGTCGTGGTGGTTCGGAGCCGAAGAAAAAAAAAGTTAACTCTCAGAAGCGGAAATGTCACAGATGTTGTAAATAACTCAAATAGTTCTGTCGCTGTCACTTATCGCGTTTTAACGTTCGTCAACTAGATGGCGGTGATACTTGATACGTATATCTGGCGTTAACATACTCCCCCGTTGAGGAGGCAGTCTTCAACCCGACGGTTCTTCCACAGAGAGCAGAGGATAAAGACGCACCAGGGGGCATCTGTAGATTCCAGTGGCAGTTCTTACGTCTGCCACCCGAGACAAGCCATCAAGACCAGAAAATGGCCGGGCCACACATCCAGTGCGCCAGCACAAAGGCGGCAAGGATTCCTCGCTGAGGAGGACGAGATCTCCAACATTCAGCATGGCATCATTCTTCTTCTATTTCGTCCGCTGCTGGAGTTCTGCGATATACTTGCGCTGCCATCTCTGCCAAAAGTGCGCCTTCACAGCTTCCAAGCGCTCGTAGCGCTTGAGTTCCACATCAAGGAGAGTGGTGGGCTGCGAGTTAAGCGGTCTGCCGATAAGAAAATGTCCTGGGGAAAGGAAAATGTAGTCACAGGAGATGCGGACAAGAGGCACAAGGGCCGGCTATTCAAAATAGCCTCCACTTGAGCAAAAAACGTGAAAATTTCTTCAAAGGTGAAATTGGAGTTTACCATGACCCGCCTAATGTGGTACTTAGCCGACTTAACCCCGGGCTTCCCATATAAGTAAGCGGGAGACAAAATAAATTTAACATTATGATCTATTGCAAATTCAGACAACGCCTCATTTTGCGTGTCAACAAACCTATTGAGTTCCCTTCCAGCTTCTACAAAATTTCTACCATTGTCGGGAAAAATCTCCAGAGGTTTACCTCTGCGAGAGAAAAATCTATGAAGAGTCATTAAAATTGCATTTTTTGACAGGTCGCTGACAGCTCCCAAATGTAAGCACTTGTATCTAAGACAAACAAACAAACACAGATAACACTTCAGTAATCTAGCACCTCGCCCTTTGCGATTAACTATAAAAAAATGGCTCAGCCAAATCATCACCCACGGAATTGAATGGATTACCGGGATTAACACGTTGAATAGGTAAATTTCCTATTTTGGGTGCAAATGTCTTTCCTTGTAAACGACGGCACCGAATACAGTTGTGAACAATGTTGCGCCATATATAGGCCATAGAGAATGCCTAATAGTAGCCAACAGTAGTTGAGGACCTGCAGCATGTTAAGCAGATGCTCGACCACCTCCACCACTCATATTAGCTTGTCTTCATCGATGAAAGGAGACAAACTTAAAAGCCTTGAAATATAATTTAGTTAATTCCCGGAACACAAACTTTTATATTCAATAGGGAAAGATTGAAGTTGTGACATTAGACAACGATTTAAATGAGGTATCAAGCTCCTAACTATAGAACTAACTATAGAAGTTAAAGAACCCAGATGCTTGTTGCTAGGAAGCTTTAAATTGAAAATGGCCCTATAAACATAAGCCATGGCCCGTCTCAATTGGCTAAAATTTGAAAATCATATGAAATCGTCATTAGCGGAGAACACTGTCATGTTAGTAAATGTCTAGACCCCCTGATACCTGAGGATAATCATCACCCTTCACTGACGATTGATTTACAATTACTAAATAATTTTCACTTTATGCGCAGTCAATCGAGATTAATTTACTTATTTAATTCTGCGGACTACGAAAAAATAAATCAGTGGCTTGCTGATATTGACTGGAAGGATCTTTTTCAAAACTTAGATATAAATAGCTGTTTAAATAGATTTTATGAGGTATTGCAAAATGTTATTTTCATGCTCGTTCCTGTTAAGAAATCTGCAAATAGTCGGTATCCACCTTGGTTTTGTAGAGCTCTAATAAAAATAGTAAATGAAAAATTAAAATACCATAAAAATGGAAAACATATGAGAGAGTTGGTGATTATAATACATTTATTCTTTTGAGAGACCGTCAAAAATGTGTTCAGGATGCCTGTTATAATAATTATATTTTACGAGCTGAATATAGTATAAAAAAACGTAAAAAATTTCTGGAAATTTATTGATACTAAAAGAGGGGTTTCGGACAGATACGATGTTTTACGATCATAGCAATGCTCATGATGGATTGAAAATATGTGATCTGTTCAATAAATATTTCCAGTCCTCATTTGAACTTCTAGACGATTTAAGTCAAATATCAGAAACATCGTCTTGCTCTGTCTCTATAGGTTCTATTGAAATTAACACATTCAGTGCCGCCGACACGCCTCGCGTGATCATGTGAAATTCATTCGCCATGCCGCAAACACGCCAGGCGTGTTCTGGAAGTTCCAGTGATATTTCAGAAAATTGCCTACATTTTCGTTTGGAATTCTTAATGCGTATTCCTTTAGCAATAAACTAAGGATTTTCGAAGTGGCCCCTGGAAAAATCTCGTTTTGCATTTCCAAAAAAAAAAATTAATTATGTAATGCCGAAAACACGCCAGGCGTGTTATCGTGTCTTTTTATGGCGGTATTGCTACGAACTTTAAGAAAAATGTGGTGGCATTGAATGAGTTAACGAACAACTAATTACAAAGTATCTGAAGCACTTGGATATTAATAAGGGATGTGGTCCAGATGGAATTCCTCCCATATTTATAAAGTATTGTCATAAAAGTTTAGCTCTTCCATTATCAATATTATATAAATTATCTATTAAAGTTGGTATTGTGCCGTTGGAATGGAAAAAGTCTTACGTTACACCTATATATAAGTCTGGTAATAAACATGACGTTAAAAATTATAGACCTATTTCTAAACTTAACGTACTAGCTAAATTATTTAAAAAAAATGGAATTTGACCAAATATATCCAATAGTTAGACCTTTTATAATAGAGCATCAACATGGATTTGTAAGTGGTAGGTCTACTGAAACTAACCTGTGTGAGTTTGTTCATCAGGTTTTGATGCAATGGATGGTAGTGGCCAAGTTGACGCAGTGTATACTGACTTTTCCAAGGCCTTTGATAGGAGTCCCCATGAAAACCTGATCAACAAACTTGGGGCTTTTGATATTCATGGGGATCTCCTGCGGTGGCTGGAATCATACCTAAGGGAACGTAGCCAGGCAGTATCCGTCAAGGGGTTTGCTTCTACTTTTGTTCCTGTGACCTCTGGAGTGCCTCAGGGTTCCCATTTAGGGCCTCTGCTCTTTAATGTTTATAATAATGATATTTCGTCTTGCATTGTTAATAGTTAATTTCTTTAATACGCAGATGACTTAAAGTATTTAGACCTGTTAAGACGAACATTGATATTGAAATGCTCCAAAGTGACCTACAGAGACTTTGTCAGTATTGCAAAATTAACAAATTGCATATCAATGTAAATAAGTGTTGCTCTATTACCTTTACAAGGAAAATCAACCCCTTTACTCAAACTTTTCTTTCGAATCATATACCTATAAATAAAGTCTCCTTGGTAAATGATTTGGGTGTAAATTTGGATAGTAAGCTTACTTTTGCAGCGCACATTGACTATATCGTATCCAAAGCACACCGAATGCTGGGTTTCACTTTGAGAAATAGCAGAGAATTTAAGTTTTGCAACAAGTTGATTTTACTATTTAATTCTCTTGTACGTTCTATCTTAGAGTATGCCTCAACTGTGTGGAATCCACAATACATTTCTTATAGTAATTCCATTGAGAGTTTGCTTAATAGATTTGCAAAAAGAATAAAATATGTTCTGAACCATATGGCTGCCATCTAGTTTCAATTGATGTAATCAATATTGTAATTCCGATGTGTGCCGAGTGGCCGTTCGGGCCCGATGAGGCGGTTTGGTCGCTTACCGGGCGGCTCGCGACGAGTGGAAAATTCCGTTGCTTCGCGGACGCGTGATTTTGAGAAAAGACGCCATTATGCTCTCGCCTTTGAATTACGCTATATCGGTCGCGTCTCGAATTTGTAATGGGAGACGCCTTTTGTCGCGATTAAGATTTGAGTTTGTGATTCCTAATATATTTACGTGTTGTTTTCCCTGTTAACATTATCGGGAGTGTAAATTAATTGTTGGACTAATATTTGAACTTATGTGTGTTAAATGTGAATAATTGGACAATTAAAAGAACCCCTGTTGAAGAAGCTCGCGTCAGATTCACTGTCGGCGGATTGATGCTTTACGGGTGACAAGCTAAGTATATCTCATTACACGCTTGAAATTTATGGCCATAGGTTTTATAGGTTAATGTGATATATCTTAAGCCGAACCATACAGCACAACAAGACATACCAGGTAATTGCACCTAATTTTAAGTTAATATAGCTCCGCGTGACCGCGGACAAAGTTCATTCTGACTTGTGCCCTGAGTTTAATATTCACCTTCCACTGCGCCATAGTCCCAGGGGCAGAATTAAACAAAATATGAAATAGGTTTCTCTGAAATTACCTTGCCATCTTTATATAGTCGTCGCCTCCAAAGAGACCTAGTTTTATTGTATAAGATTGTCAACAACCTAGTTGATTCTACATTTTTGTGCTCCAATATATATTATAACTGTCCGAGATTATGCTCAAGAAAATCTGTTACATTTTATATTCCTAGATGCAAATGTAGTTATGTTAAAAATAACTTTCTAATTCGAGCTTGCAGTGCATATAATAAAAACTACTATCTACTAGATATATCTAACTTTAAATTGGTAAAATTTTAACTTGAAATCGCTAAAATTACTATTTAATTATAATGTTTGTTAAATGTAAATTTATTGTTCTTTGCAACAAATAGTTTGTTAGGATTAAGTATGTGTTATTGTTCAGTGGAAACTTAATTGATGTCTGTGTATCGTGTATTATTTTTTTGTTTTAAGTGCTGTAACCATTGTATGTTTCCCTAATAAACAATAAAATAAAAAAAATAAAAAAGAAATCAATCACAAGATCAGCTGCAATAATTGTGATTACAATTGTGGTTGCAACCTCCGGAAGAACTATGTCCTTGTCAGGATTTAAAATAGGCCATTTGTCATCATCCTGAAAGAGGAAGTCTGGCCCATGCCACCATAAGCGAGAAGAATGTAAACTAGAAAAATTAGTACCTCGTGAAATGAGGTCAGCAGGATTACATCTGGTGGGCACATAGCGCCACGAAGAAGGAAGTGAGAGATCATGAATCTCGACAATTCTATTTGACACAAATGTTGAAGGATCACTCTGGATTCATCCCAGTACCATACTAGAATCTGACGACAATGTGATAGAATTGGGCATCAGTTTTAGCACACCAATAACTAACTTACACAGGCGGCTTGCTAACAACACTGCACAAAGCTCTAAACGAGGAATTGAAGTAGGCTTCAACGGAGAAACCTTCGATTTTGAACTCAGGTTCAGGAAGGTTCACTTGTGTGAAGTTGTGTGAAGTTGTTTACAGAAATACTTCTTAAAAAAATGCATGCACCATAACCGACTAAAGATGTTTCAACAACTTGCGAGTTGTCCGCTAGCACGAAAAGAGGAATTTGAAAATTAGTAATAAGTGAGAGAGATGTTGAGAAATCTCTCTACTCCTGTAATAAATTAGTGGGGATAGGCTGATAAGAGTCCACTTTTAGCTTCCACAACCTTTGAAGAAATAATTTGGCTTGCATTGTGCAAGGACTCAAAAAATCGAGAGGGTCGAAAATTTTGAAGGCATCAGACATGATGATTCGTTTGGTAAAGACTTTCTTTATGGAAGGAAAATTTAAAAAATAAAGTGTCAGTATTTGTATTCCACCCTAGACCTACTGTACTAGACGCTTCACTCATTGTTAAAATTTATTGCTGTTCAGAATTAAATTCTTCAAAAATAGATTTTAAGTTTCTCATGTATTTACGTAAATTGAAACAACCTTATCCAATTTTAAATCTACGGATTTACAAATATATTTTAACTCATTTACATCGTTGGAACCAGTTATCAAATTATCAACGTAAAAGTCTCGCTGTATACCTCCAATGAACGGACCACCACATTCCTCACCAACCTGCCAAAGACAACGAGTACTCAAGTAACAATAGCACTTGCTGTACCGTAAGTAACAGTATCTAACTTTAATGTTCTAAGAGGTAATGACTCATGCTTCCGCCACAGAATGAGTTGTAGATTTCGATCTTCAGGATGCACTTCAACTTGTCTATACATCTTTTCTGTCGCCAGTGAGCAAATATTTAAACTGGCGTGCTCAGATTAAAAAGAGAGTCCTGCAAGTTAGGACCGACCATCATCAGATCATTAATTGAAAAACCTGAGGATGAGGAAGCATAACTATCGAATACCACTCTAAGTTTGGTCGACTATTGAGTTTTAAAACCGCATGATGACTTAAAAAATATGAAGGAGTTGGCAGTGGTATAGAAGATTCCGAAAGATGACCTAAGTCTTTATACTCCTTTATAAACTTCAAATACTGATCTTTCAGTAAAAAAAATCTTTTGAAACGCTTTTCCAAATTAAAAATTTGCCATTTAGCTAGGCTATATGAATCCCCTAAACAGTCGGGGCTATCACGCAATGGCAGCCTCACGCTGAATCCACCATTGGATAAACGTTGAGTGTTGGATCGGAAATGATCCTCACAGAACAGCTCGGTGCTGCTCAAAATCATTTTAGAAGGCAGATCCTCTAGCTGCCAAAACTTGGAGAGCGAAACATCAATTTTGTCACTATTGTGACTCCCCTCGAAATAAAACACACTATTGCAAAAAACAGAATATTATGATTGTTTCCTTGAATTAGAACGAAGAGGTCCACGGACCACCCATCCTAAAACCAAAAGTTTGAAGTACGGGCAATTGAGCACCTAGGGAAACCCTATGGCTTAAAATAATTTCCCAAAAGAGACAGCTCCTATAAGAAGATCATCAGGTGCAGGAGTGTTGAATTGGGATCAGCCAATTGATAATGTTGGGGATGTTCAAATTTTGCAAATCTATTGGAGAACTCGGCAGTTGTCCAGCCTGTCAAGAACAAGCCAGCTTAAATTGGTTTTATAATAAGTATACATAAACTAATGTTGTATCACACATCCTTCACGAATTTTGCTAGCAGAGGCATTCCCTTTTTTTTTTTTTTTGGTGACGCAGGGGAATGCCTTTACGCACGATACCGAGGAGGGTGCCTTCAGCCGCATAGTTGGAGGGCCCCGGATCTAAAAGCAACAAGGCCGGCAGAGGCATTTCCTATACCAACAACATTGGTAGAAATATATATTTTTTAATTGTAATTTCTTAACTAATGATTTTATTATAAACGAAGATTGGCTACCAGGATCCAACAAGGCACGCACCTTGATGGCCTTATTAGTAGCTGGATTCACTACATAAACTTGAACAGTTGACAGTATTGCTTGACTGCACTGTTTGAAACCCTGTTTGTTGAAAGTCACTATCGTTTGACTTTCACCCTTTCCATGTACATCACTGATCCTTAACGTATCAGTTGGATGCAGAAGCGTGTTATGTTGCATTGCTTGCATAGCCTCATTTGTCAATCTTTAGCAATGTGACCTTGCCTCAAACAAACCAAACAAACAAATAAATTATGCTTTATGACATCTTCCAATTTATTTTCTAACGACTTAGATTTAAACATCGGACAATCATAGATTCGGTGATCGCTATTGCACACGAAGTATAAATATGACATGGAGTTCAAATTTCTATTATTAGAAGAAAATGGCACAGACGTACGCTCATGATGATGATGAGCAGGTGGTTGACTACGCTCAACTAAAAGTATGAAAAATATACAGGGTTAGTTTTTGGTCACCGGCCATATTTGAAAATAAGGAAATAAACATCATTTCAAGGGTGTGTTTTAATTTTAACGTCTTATTACAAATATTTTGTCACATAAACATCAATTTGAAACGGTCCCTAAATATACCTACGCGCATTAGCACCCGAAGAGTGCGTTGACCTCAACAGCTGATTGTGTTTCGTATCCACTTTAATTATTGTAACAGTTTTTAATTAATGATTTTTATTAAATGTTTAGATTAATACCACCCGACGCGTCCCCACCCGGGATCCCTCTTGGTTCACCGTGGTTGTCCAAGCCACGGCTATTAAGCCCCTCACCACGACAAGGTGGAGATCCGTCCAGGGGGATAGTGAAGCATTAAGGTAAGTAACGACTTTATCGTTAAAATTAAAAATTAAAAACAAAAATAAAAGAGTTAAGCATGTACGAAACAAATAAATGTAACACGAATAAAAAACCTATAAAAACATACATACAAAACATTTTTTTTTCAGAGAGCTTAAAAAATAAATGTCCACCCATGCGAAGCCGGGGCGAGTCGCTAGTGTCGTATATAATGAAATACTTCAAATTGTTTAGCCATTAAAAGTTAGCCATTGATTATTAGTAGATGAAATATTTTGTTCTTCATCAAAATATAATTCGGCAAGTTGTCTTTCGTCGCTAGAAACTTCCATATGTCTGTCTGACCGTACTTTCAATATCCATTAAAAAAATATTTTCTGTATTTACACGAGACACAAAAAAAAAGAAATAAAATCAGTTTTTTTTTTTAAACGTAAATGAAAACCAATCCATAAAAATTCGAATAGTTGCACGTGTAAACAACTTAGATCATGTAAACAAACATGTATGACATGTCATCATTTACTTCGATAATAACAAAAACTTTGTTTTCTTGAAAAAATATTTATAGAATAATATTTTAAAGATATTAAGTATAAGCAACTTATTATAAAAAATGTAAAGAAATATATTTAAACAATCCATCAAAGTTTAAGCGGTCATGTCTGATATGACCTTTTTTTTTTTTTTTTGTTTTCGCAGGGGAATGCATTTACGCACGATACCCGGGAACCTGGGTTGGCTCTGAAACCGGCCTGTGTCGGGCTCGGTGTTTGGTACGCCCCTACCGACTAAACCCCTGCGGGTGCCTTCAGCCGCTCTAATTGGAGGATCCCGGATCTGCAGGCTACAGGACCCTCCAGCGACAGGCTGACCTCGGCGAACAGGCCAGACTCTTCCTCAACGGGGACTACCCGGCATCCTTTTGGCCAGTCCCGACGACGTCGTGTCTTTAGATAGACCGGGTTCCCATCCCGGCCCGACACGAGCACGGAGGTGTTACTGGAGGCGCGCTAAGTAGCGCCTCCTACGCACCCCCGTTCGTCGCCTGCGGGGGGGGGCCGCGTCTGCGGCCTCCACTTTCACCCGCTCATCGGCCTCCTTCTGGGACATTACTGTCTCACAAAAGGAAGCCATCGCCTCCCAGGACTCGTCATTGTCGCGCATCGCGGTGATGATGTTCGACAGTATCAAGTCCCCTTCGACAACTTGTGTCAAGTCGTGGCGCAGCGCCGCCCATCTCGGGCACACCTCGAGGGTGTGCTGGGCGGAGTCCACCGCCGCTCCACAATCATGACAACAAGTTGTCGGCTCCCTGTGGGCCGTCCGACACAAGTAGTCACCGAAGCATCCGTGCCCGGTGAGTACCTGTGTCAGACGGAAGGTGAGAGGTTTGCGCTTTCTGCGCATCCAGCGCTCAAGGACCGGGCACAATGCAGCCGTTAGGTTTCTGCCACACGGCTGCCAGCCCAGGTCCCCCTCCCACCTCCGCATTAGTGCCTCATGCGCTAACCGGCGGACCCGCAAGAGCTCGTCCGGCGAGATGCTCTCACCGCGACCTCTCCTTTCCGAGACAAAGGAGTAAGTCTCGGCAAGAACCTCCGCCACGAGCTCCCACGGGGGGTCGCCGGCTAGCGCAGTGGCTGCAGCCCACGATACCGTACGGTACCCCCGACCGATCTCACCGCGACGACCCTCTACGCAGAGCGCAGATGGGCCTTGTTTCTCGCGGTGAGACGATCCGACCAACCTGGCGCACCGTACGTCGCCATACTCCGGCAGACTCCGGAGTATAGCTGCCTGCAGGCGGCGCTGGGTCCTCCGAGGTTCGGGAGGAGTCTGCCCAGTGCACCCGCCGCCCTCACGACCTTCGGCCCCAGTGTAGCGAAATGGGGGCCGAAGGTCCACCCCCCGTCCAGGATGAGCCCGAGATACTTGATGTGCGGGCTCATCCGGACCCTCTCCTCTCCAATCCGTAGAGTGGCCCCCGATGGTGGCCCTCTGCGGCCGGTCCCGCGAAAGAGTAGAGCTTCGGTTTTTTCTATTTTGACCCGAAGCCCCAACCTCTCTATGCGGCTGATCACGAGGTCTGTTCCGACCTCGGCCAGCCGCGCCGCCTCCTTATAGTATACGCGGATGACACCCTCGTCTATGCCCGGGGGGCATAGACGAGGGTGTCATCCGCGTCCACCCATCCCGGGGAGGAGACGGCCTCGCAGGACCCAGTCGTACCCGACGTCCCACAGGACCGGACCCAGAACCGATCCCTGCGGGACGCCGCAGCCGACTGTCCGCCACTCCACGAGCCCCGACCGGTTCTCTTGGGCCACTCTACGGTTGGAGAGATACCCCTCCAAAAGCCTCCTGAGATACGGGGGCACTCAGAAGAACTTCAATGCCTCCCGTATCACAGCGTGCGGGAGACTGTTGAAGGCGTTCGCGATGTCCAAGGACACCGCGACCACCACCTCCCCCCTGCGTTCCGCCTCACCCGTCACCGCCCGAAGGCGCATGAGGGTGTCGATGGTCGACCGACCGGCTCGGAACCCGTATTGGGACTCAGAGAGTCCGGGTCCCGAGCCCTCCTCCAGCTGCTGAACTAGCCGGGAGGCCACTATTCTTTCGAGGGCCTTCCCGGCCTCATTCAGCAGCACTATCGGTCGGACCGACGCCGCCGAGTCCAGAGATCGCCCTGCCTTTGGAATTAGGCAGAGGCGACCCTCCTTCCACACCTCCGGGAACTGACCAGACCGCAGGCAGCGGTCAAAAAGCTCCCGGAGGCTATCGCCGAGGTGCACGAGAGAGATCGCTAATACTCTCCCGTGCACCCCGTCTGGACCCGGCGCCCTCTTCTTACTCTGGAGGCGGGACAGAACCGCCTCCATTTCAGAGTTTGTGACGGGTGGCGGAACACCCTCCTCCTCCTCGTCCGGCGTCTGCCGTGCCATTCTGGGGGACGTATAGCCCACGGGTGTGTCGGGGAAGAGTTCCCCGACGATCCTCCCCAGTTGGGCCGGCTGGAACACTTCGGTGATAGGGGCCGACTGGGCGCGGAGTTTTTTCCGCGCCCATTTGTAGGGTCGGCTCCAGGGATCTCTATCTAGATCCTTCACCAGCTCCAGCTGGGCCTCCTCCTTGGCACGGCTCATCTCCAGCTGCAGGGCCTTTATTTTCTCGATGTAGGCCCTGTGCAGCTCGGCGTCTCTCGCCACGTCCTGGGGCCGCCTCCACCTGCTCCGGACATAATATCTCCTTGCCCGGTTGCAGGCGGCTCGGAGGTCGGACAGCTCGGCCGTCCACCAATAGAGCGCCCGCCGCTGGTAGGGAGGACTCTTCGCGGGCGGCATGGCCGCTCTGCACACCGCAGTGAATACAGTGCAGAGCGCACCAGCCGCCTCGTCCACCCCTGTTA
>LUGF01025271.1:22027-35556 GCA_001625245.1 Calycopis cecrops
CCGCGGAACCCTCCAATGACGCCCTCAAATAATGAAATTTGTTTATATTTTCAATTTCGTCATTGGAATGAATCAGACTTTTAAAAGTGTCGTGAAACTCTAACCAATTTTCATATATAACCTCCAAATTTTGGCAAATTTATGACGGGAAGTTTAACTAACCTGTGTTTACTAGTGTGAGAACTTCGTTCGCTTGCGAGATCATTTTCTTTTTGCCGAGCTGAGTTTAATAAGTGTTGTGCTTTAGCCATTGCTGTGTAGTACTTAGACTCAAATTCAGTTCTTTCTGAAAACTGAACTTCGGGGTTCTCTGCTATGCATTCTAAACGTAACTGTACCTCGTCGTATTGGTTAAATACGATTTCCATCCTATTAAGACGCATTTGCAACTCACTGGCTACAACAGAGGACATGTCAGCGTTTTTTAACATCGTAATATAACTTGTGAAGTTAGTTAATTGGCCCTTAAAACTGCCACGTCTTTTAATCAAAACCTTTTCTTCGGACATTATGGGAAACGTTCGTTACACGACCTTCTGATAAATTGGTAATTAAGCTAATTACTACCTGATTAAATGAGTGTTGGGTAAAATAAAGCTATTTAAACGGCTTAACACTTAATTCCAAAGTACGAAGCACGCTGCCAGGTCACCTTTGCCCTTGTCGCTTAATCTTCGCAATCACTTGCCATATATCCTTTATTTTTCCAACTAATGACTCCTTTTCTTTAATAATCTAGTTTCGTAAGTATTCAGATAATTATCCGGCTCGAAGGACCATGTTGCGGAGTCTATCAGGAGTAAATTAAATAGGCTTGTGTCTCGTGAAGTAACTTAACTTTAATGGCGGATATTTTACATACGTGAACTCAGTACATGTGAATAAATATAGACGCCTTCTTAAATTAAATAGCAACATGCAGTTCTTTACAATATTTGACGCTGATACAGGAGCCGAAGCGCATAGACATAATAAAAAGTAAGTCTATGCCGAAGCGTTCTTTTAACATTTGGTTAGGGCGTCACTTCTATAAATAACGTTACTTTACTTTTTTTTTCTGAAAGTACATTTTAAAGTACCCAATTTTACTACTAACTCGTTTTATCAAGACAAATCGTACGATATACGTTAAAATCCGTCAACCTTATGCTGTATCAAAGATACATAAACATATACTCATTAAATATATTCATACATGTATAGACATGCATAGATCACATACAGCCTATACCGTATGAAAAAAATCGAATCAAATCAATATATCGCATGAAAAAAAATGACGAATCCGCGATGCGAATCGCCTCTCGGATGGGTCAATAGAGGGGAGAAAAAATGGGAAAGGGATATTAGGTGGGAATTAGGAATTTTACACGGCCGATCTGAGGCTAACCCGAAGGAAACCAAGTATCTTGTTTTCGGTAGCAAATATCAATTAAATAATCTCCGTCTGGCAAATAGTGTGATGTTGGCAGACGAGCCTACTGAACGTGTATATGAAGCACGTAATCTTGGTTTAGTTATGGATAGCAGCTTACGGTTTGAAAAACATGTACATAAAACAGTTAAAAGCTGCTTCTATAAACTAAAGATTTTGTACCAAATTAGACCATTTTTAAATGAGGACTTGCGGATCAGATTATCCGAGTCTCTAATATTGTCAAAACTTAATTACATGGACGCTGTCATAAGCCCACGCATATTAGCCCGAACACAGAAACCCCTATGTATTCTGTGACAGAAACTAATACAAAGAGTACAGAACGCCTGTGCCCGTTTCTGTTTTAATA
The DNA here is from genome assembly GCA_001625245.1 of Calycopis cecrops. Lineage (NCBI taxonomy): Eukaryota > Metazoa > Arthropoda > Insecta > Lepidoptera > Lycaenidae > Calycopis > Calycopis cecrops. The sequence goes on from LUGF01025271.1 coordinate 23,815, forward strand.
TTCCAGCAAGAGCTCATATAACACCTTTCCTTAACAAACACTCTATTCTTAAAATGATACATCGCCGTAAGCTACATTTAGCATGTATACTATTTGGGGTCCTAAAATACAAGCAGCCTAAATATCTTTAAGAGAAGCTGACGTGGATTTCTGAGGAGCAACGAGGAGGCGTATAGACTGGACACTAGTGCTTTTTAAATGAGTTTGTTAAACCTAATTTTGTATGTACTGCCGTGCCATATGTGTTATGTAACAATAATATATTCCAATTTCTATTTCCTGTAATATAGCCCTATAGAAATAATTATATAGATAGGTATTCGTGACTTTATTTCTCTAAGCTCGTTAGTAATACGCTACTCAAATACTGTCCGAATTTTGTTTTTTACTTTATTATTACCTTTTTTTCTTTTTCTCATGTTAAGCACGAAACGTATAAAATGTGTCTTGTTGTGCACGTATTTTTTTTTTTTATGGTATAGGGGGGCAAACGAGCAGTTGTAGCCATTTTCATGACTACCGACGTCCATAGACATCAGCTGCATAGAGACTATACAGATGCGCTGCCCCCCTTTCTCCTCCCACCTCCATGGGCCACGTATACGTCTTATGTATGTTCTGTCATCATTTTTGATATTTGTAGCACCTGTGTGTGATTTACGTCGATAGATATTATGTTTGTAAATGTTATGTGTAAAATATGTGATCTGTATAGTCTATAGTAAATGTCTAAGTTGTGTATCTGCTTCGTGGCTTCACTAAGTGGCCCCAATGGAATACCAATTAAACATAATTAGATAGTAAAGCAAAATGTATATTCATATACTACACTTCACTTCACAAATAAACTATTCTTTCTATTTTTTCTTTCTTTCCTGAGTTGCTTCGAGAAAAGAATGGTACGGCCGTGCCACTTTTTTGCTCGACTTGACGGGGGCACTGCCATGCCCCCAGATGATATATTATAATATCTTACAAACCCTTGTTATGACATCGACTAGTTTAGGTCTTTGCTTTATATTTAAATGATCTACAGTTTTATTATATGTATAGATTTTTCTATTAGTTTAAATTAAAATATCTATCTAATAAAACATATTATCCTAAGTAACATGTATACTTTGATGTGGCCTACTTTATACGCATCTAGGCAATCATGTTCCCTGGCAATTCTCTCTGCAGGATTACCTGCTTGGACAAGTGTGAGTATTCTCCGGAGTATGGGACCGGGCTTAAGGTTAATTAATACATATAATAAATATGCCGTTCTAGCCGATTTCTGCTACGGCGGCCGTCTATATAGACGTGCCATCTGCCATTATCATTTAATGTTATAGTGCACAAGTGTGCGCGCAATCACAAAGGCACTCTCTATTTCCTCATTCTTATATACCGATGGGACGGCAGTCCGACACGACCGGAAAGAAATCTTAACGTGCTCTCTGAGGCACGGGAATGCAACACCACCAACTTCCTGACTCCGACATTTCTGGTTGAACCAGCTTTCCACTAGACCACGAGGCAGGCATTAATACATCCAAGTCATGCTTATTCAAGGCAGGTGAAAACTGCGAGAGACGTTAAATGAACACATATAAATCCTACTAATATTATAAATGCCAAAGTTTGTATGGTTGTTTGTTTGTTACGCCTTCACGCAAAAAATGCTGAACCGATTTTCATGAAATTTGGCACACACATAGAGTAACTTGTATTAACACATTGGATAGTTTTTATCCCGAAAAAATGTTCCTATGGGATGCCATAGGATGATTTTCCATTTTCCACGGGATTGAATTTTACGCAGGTGAAACCGCAGAGCGCTGCTAGTATATGGATAAGATATCAAAGATTTTTTCTAATTAAGATTAAATCGTGTACAAAATGTATTTTATAGAGTTGTTCTCTGTCGTTCAATATTCTCATGCATTCCCTTGTGAGAGAGCTCAACCGTGTTCTGTTATTCTATTATCTTATATCGACTACCACCCCACTAGGGTGAACGCTACATTGAGAGCTATCTTAGGCCGCTGCCTCGATCTTTGAGGGCAGCGGAGCGGCCGCGGCGCGGGCAACGCAGCTCCGTTCTCGAAACCACGACGCGCGGCAATATGGCGGCGTATTGTGTTTGTTTCAGTGAGATTTTACTCACGAAAAAAATGTCAGACCAACCGCGACAGCATATTTTTTATTGAAATGTATTCCTAACGCCGGGTTGCTGTTTTTGAGCGTCGCTCGGTCTATTAGATTTCCTTCGCCGCGCCTTCATTTAACTCCGCAGCGCTGCCGCTCCGCTGCCCGCTACATTCGAGGCAGCGGCCTTATGGATATTATCTTTATACCACAAAGTGACAAGTGAGCAATCGGAATTGATGACTACCGACGATCAGAACCACACAAATAATCGTAATGCATATGCGCTGCCCTCTCCCACCCGATTACCCCAAGAGGCCACCAGATTGCACGCAATTCGATAGCATCGCTCTCAATTTGAAGACCGTTTGATGTGAGCAAGAGGTACCTCCAGATTCGGCTGCAAAGCAGCAACTCTTATTGTAATAAGGTCACAATACAATATATACAATACAATGTGAAATGATTTTAGTCGTAGTTTACTCTGAGTACGTCATTGATTATCATGTGATCAATAAAGCTCCTTGTCTGTGTTTCACGTAACAAAACTTTATTTCAGACGTGTCACACGGGATGGCCGAGTATCATGTAGTAAAAGGTAGTGTCGGGAAGGTACCTCTCGCTAATACCATACTAACGTAGAGCGACAACTGTGCTGTCGCGTTTCGTGCGGTGTGCGAGTAGCCGGTGGCCCATGGACAGGGGAAGGAATCATAGATTCCTGACCAAAAGGACATCGTGCATCCGTGGTCATGAAATTCGCTCGGACAACACGTTTTTTTATTTTTTTTATTTTCTAGTTATTTCGTATTTTGTTCGCCTGTACCCGCCAAAGAGGTAATGTTCTGCATTATGATCTAGGTAGATACATATACGGAGCAACCTTCAAGAATTGCGACCATATACCCATTATATTGTACCCATAATAGTACCCATAACACAAGTCCTTACGGTACTTATCATGGGGCTTGGCTGACATGATGTGTAAAGTCCACAGATATTTATTATTACTATTATTATTATTGAGTTACCCATGTATACCGGCACACAACATGAATGTTTTACATGACTTTGGTTTCATTCAAGAATCCTGGTAGGAAACTCGATCGAGGTCTTCGAGTATTTGGTCCATGTAGATGGGCAGAGAAAGGAGGTCAGCGCATCTGTATAGCTTCTATGCGGATGTTTATGGGCGTCGTTAGTCATGAAAATGACTCCGACTGCCCGTTTGTCCCATTTGTATGGTATAACCATATAAAAATCTTTGCTCATTTCCTGCAGCGGTTCTGCCGTGACCACAATATCGTTTGCAAGCCAAATGAGAGCGATGTCCTGGAATTTGAATTTCAGATAATTTTGCATGTGGTAACCCAAACAAGGTTCTACCCCCTGAATGAAAATGTATGTGTGTGTGTGTGTTTGTGGGAGGGGGAAGGACATAAAACAAAGCTTACCACAAACATCCATCCTCTAGTTTATGGACTTGGATGGTTAAAGTTACACATCTTGGGAAATTTTGTACAAACATTCAAGAACTTTTATTCACACAAGTACTTTAAGCTGCCTTGTTTTGGTGCGATATCTGAGTTTAATGATATAAAATATAAAAAATACGAGCCATCAAGACGAAATTTTGTTTTTATTTAGTCCAATAATATTTGCATGTAGTTACCAAAACCAGATTTATGAGGGTTCTCCTTCCCCCTCTATTGTTCACTAGAAACTCGTACGTCATCCGAAACGGATCCTAGGAGGACCTTGCCTGAGGACATAAGGAGGACTTCTTCCCGGTAGCGCTGGGCCGACAGCTATGACAGCTGGATGGTGACTGATCAGCCCATCAGCATCCAAACCAGTCTCCAGAGAATGCTGGCTCCCATAATGGACTGCTATAAGTAAAACTGTAAGATGGATAAATATAGCCATTAATATCGTATAGTTTTATAGCGTGGGGTGACAAACGAGCAGTTGGAGTGCTTCGGTGACTGAGGCCCGTGGACACAGGATGATGGAAGTTATCATTGCCAAATAAAACGGTCACTAATTTAGTACAGATAAAGTTTGAAATGCAAATAAATATTTATAAATACGACCAGCTGGCGCCGGCTGGCGCAGTGGTACAGGGCTCGGATAAGCGGAGCATGTTGCGCCAGGGGTCGCGGGTTCGAATCCCGCCTAGGTCATGGATGTTTATCTATGTATTGTATGTATTTCTATAATAAAAATCTTAAATATATAAAATTTCTTAAATTTATAAAAATATATTAAATATATTCCGTTGTCTAGTACCCGTAACACAAGTCCTTACGGTACTTAGCACGGGGCTAGGCTAACGTGGTGTGTAAAGTCCACAGATATTTATTTATTATTATTTATTTATTATTATAAATTATTAAATTGCATATATGTGACCATGACCTTTGGGGGAGGCCTCTGTCCAACAGTGGACGTCTTCAGGCTTATGATGATGATGATGATGACATCGCATATAGACAAAAGTATAAATAGGTTAACATACAAGAGTTAAGAACAAAATTTATTTTAGTAAATAAGTAATGGTATGCTTTAAAGAGCACAATAAAATAAACAACAAAGTCAATAATCTAGCGAAAAGCTAGTTGACCTACCAACCCTAAAACTTTTATTAAATTTTAAAACAATTAAAAAAGTCATATTTAATTCATATGTAATATGTAGAAGCGCAAGACTGTCTCAGAGACAGAATGAAAGAGATACAGAGAGAGAGAAAGTAGCAAGCGCCACCAAGATAACGCTACTGTAAGTATGTTCATGAGAGAAGAAACTTGGCTAATCACTTTAGTATTTATTATCGCGAGCGGCGTGTGCGTATGAAGAGGGATATGAATCTGGAAGAAGAAGGACTAGGGCGTAGAGAACATGAACCATGTGGCACTCTGTGCTCTCTGCCTACCCCACTATGTAACTGAAGGTACACGACAGTGTTAATACCCACTGAAACTACCGCGTGTGCTATGAGCTCCTCCTGCCCTTTACGAAGAGCAGCTCCATCAGTTCAATTAACTCTGTGACTCGGTAGGAACTGAACCCCACAGCCACTGGGCTTGAATGTGGCGGGGAGAGCATCTGATGCTGTTGTACATAAAGCGACAAAAGAGTTGACGCACTTACACGACACAGTGCTGGTGGCCAAGGAAAGTGGGAGGAGGAATCACAATAAGACGAAAATAAAATTCAATGGAAAAGAAAATATAAGTAAAAACACATCATACCAAAAATCGTAGAGAAGATAAGCATCTTGAAGTAAGACTATCGGAATAGTGAAATTCGAGCTTCAACACCATTATATATACTCAAATATTGTAGTAATTATAATCGATTTGGTACGGTATTGTAATTGTTAAACATAACATACTTGTACTTGGTAATTGAATGTTTTGTTGTTTATAAACGTACATTTATTCCAATTATGTAGTAAGCGTGTCCGTGCATTTATTTTTGAATTCCATTTGCATTAGAGACACCACACACATGCTACTTTAAGCACCGGCGATCGGTGATTTAGACGCTTTTTAGAAGCTGAATGCAGCGACTAGACGCTCCCCAGCGCGCACTTAAAAACGCCAAAAAAGATCTCGCTCAAGTCCGATGGCAGTGCGCTAAGATTTTAACCGCGGAACAAAAAAAAACGCTTTCACTAATAGAAGACTACATCGTCAGGAAGTGTTTCACGTGATTTCAATCTCCTTTTCTTGCGTACCCCGCGCCTTAAGTCGTTAAAAATAGAAACAAGGTAAGATTTACAACTGTACATCAAATTCTTCACCTTTTCCGTTCTCTCATGTTTATGTATTCTGACAACTGGCTCGTGCGTTAATATTTAAAGATGCGCCTCGCGGCTTATCTGTAACCAGCCAATAAGAGAACTTAAGACTATACAAACTTTCAGTCGAGTACTGAAGAAATTTCTAGTAGAACAGCAGCGGAATATTAATACTGAGAACATATCTATTATATAATTATATAACTATACTTATTCTATATAAACTTTATGTATATGTACATTATTGTGTCTGTGTAATTGGTGGTGGTGTGTCTAGTCATATGTTTTATGTGTACATGTTATAAATTTTGTGTTACATTTTATTAATTACGTTTTTTTTTCTCTGGTTTTCATTTGTCGCTTGCCTTTCTACTTTTTATGAAAATTTGTGTAATATCTAGAGAAATAGACGCTCGACAACCGTGATGCAACTCATTGGTTTGGTTGAAAACCGGTGTCAGGTGACATGTTTACCATGTTCACCTGACTTGTGCCGAACCAAGCCAATTTGACGCATCCGAGAGACACACAGCTGTGAAATATTTATAATAAATTTTATATTGTGTATGTGTAATGTACATGTCTGTCTCTTGATGTGATCAAATAAATGTTTTTTCTTTCTTTCTTCTTTCTTTCTTTCTAACACGCATACTCGGGCTCTTTTTTATAAGTAGTTTAAACAAGTTCTGTTTCTTGATATTCTTTTACAAAAATGTTTCTAAGTATTTATAATAATATATCTAGTTAAGGTATCAATAAAATAATATACATTTTGTTACCGTTCATTACAAAACACTAACATAAATGTATATTTTTTATGTTATACTTACAAGGAGGTGGGGTCTGATGACCTGTAACACAGGTAATTAATACCTAGCTCAGGCATCAGTCTCACACAAATTAAAGATGTTCTATAGTATTATCAATTCTTGATGTAAACGATTTTGTTGAAAAATAAATATATATTCTTATTAATATTATTAATAATAATACAATATCAAATTCTTTGGAAGAAAAGTTGAACTTTTATCGTAATAATTAACATATAATAATTTAAAAAAAAAATTGCGCTTGTAAATATTTTTTTCATAAAGATTAATAACTATATGTATAAACATTAAAAAAATAAAAAACATAGAGAAACGGTTTTATTTAAAAAATGCATGGCTGAATTTTGTGCAATTTTAGGAACTAAAACTAGCAAAAACTGATACTTGTTAATTCTTCTAAGCAGATGACCAGCAGTTAATGGTTCAAAGTCTGATGGGTCAGATGAGAGTGGACTAAGAGGCTTGGAGCTGAGTACCGCCTCAATTCGAGTTAAAAGGTGGGCTAATTCCTCAAAGATAAGATGTTGTTCACCTATTACGCGATAAACCAATTGTTTAGTGGATTTTACGGCTGGACATGGCATGGAGACCTCCAAACCAGGGTCCCTTGGGCAGATTTAACAACCAAGTAATGTGCTAGTTAGCGAGCTTGTGAGTAATTGCATCATTATTAAGCTTAAGGAAGTTTTGCACTTCCATGAGGTGCTTTTTCGTGCCTACATAATTTGTACCACAATATGAGCGGATAAGGGTAAAGGCTACAGTAATACTTACTGAGGATACAGGCCCCAAGTGAACTGCTTCCGTTGAGATGCAAACAAATATACAAATACAGGTACGCTTTTAATAATTTTACATTACGCAGTGTACTGGATTTAATTAAAAACGGGCTGGCAAAGTCTGTCGAGTCTTGACTAAATACAGGCTGAGGTGTAACCCAATCATTAGGCAGATCACCCATAAACGATGTGATTCTTGACTTAGCTAGAATAAAGTGCACATTAACACACCCGTTCTCATTGAACTCACGTAGGTAAATACATGCGACGTATCCCAATTCAGAACAATCTCCGTATCTGTGGAAATTGTAAGTGGTTTATTTGCGCAAATGTGGCGAGGTAAGCGAAGAGCTGGTAAGTGTGACAAGTCATCAAAAATGTGCGACCACTCTGTGCTTATTTCCGGGAAAGTGCGCTCGTCCCACCCCGTCTTTAAGAGCCATAATTTTTGTAGTACCTAGTAGTTTTGCGCGAAATTTAATAGGGGTGACATATATAGACTTACGTACGACCTGTGCAGCTTGCGGGGACCGGTGACCTTACTTCTGAATCTAACATATCTATAAAATGTACAGTAAGAAGGTACTTGGTGTGGCCGCTGGGCTGGGCTGGACGGATTCTGATGCATTTGTACGCGCTGTGACGAATTCTAACGTGCCATACACTGGCTCTTTGACCATCGTCCCGCTTTGATGGGAACAAACATCGAAAGAATCCGATATATCGTATAAAACATCGAATTATTCCGATATATCCATAGAAAAACATCGAATGAATCCGATATATCGTATGAAAAACATCGAATTAATTCGATCTATTGTATGAAAAACATCGAATAAATTCCTACTTTGCATATAAGATTATTCCGCACTTCCACTGCCCTAAAATAGTCAGGTACTAGCTGCTAACATTTATATACCGTTATAGAACACGCTTCATAAACCTAACTACTGCCGGCTCACCGCAAACGACATTAACTTTTAGTGGCTCTCTCACCGTACACCAGCCGAGCATAAATTATATTATGCTGTGTTAGCCGCATGGGGTAAGATGCTAAGCTAAGTAAGGAAGAATCATCTATCAGCTGTTATAGGGGTTTACATACTTAGAAAGTAATGAATGGAGAAACGTGTTTCCTATTCTAAATCTATGGAGGATCCGAAGTAAGAACGAACTTCACCGATTTGATAACCAGGTAAAATTTTATTTTAAAAAATTAAATATGTTTGTGAACGTTTACCAATAGGGTTGCTTTCCCTTGTGACAAATTTTGCGTGGTTGAAATAGAAATAGAAATAGAAAAATCTTTATTTAGGTACATATACATATTACACTGTTATACATTAAACAATTTATAAAGATAGAATAAAAAATACAATTGTGATATCTTAGCCTACGACTTAATTCTAGTACATAGATAACACACTGAATATGATAAAAATAAATAAATAAAAAGATGGGAAATTAAAAAATATTTTTCTTATACTTTTCTATTCCAGACCCGAGCTGATAACGTTGATGAATTGTGTCTGCTGCGTCAATGGAAATCCACCTTTACTTGTCCGACGCTATTAGCTATAAATGCTGCACTAAACTCTACAAACTGGACATTTATTTAGTGAAAAGACTTCTCTGGGATTATAGCAACGGATATTTATTTTCTTGAAAATATTTATATATACATACGTATATTTCCATAACTAGCTTTACTTTTTTGATGCCCCTACTATGTTGGCCATCAAAAAAGTAAAGGGGCGGCTAGTTTACCATAAAGTGAGACTCGCTCGCAGAGTACATCCAGCACCTTCAAAGAACCGTTTCGAATTTAAATCCATTTATTTCATACAAGAAGTATAGAATCGTGTCGAATCTACAATGTGTTGATAAGGCGCACGTGGTAATTTTATAGTTAATGTTTACAGAGATCTGAGTATGATCATGTTAATAAATGTACTTGAAGATTTATAATTATTTAGTGGTTCCGATTAACGCAAGTACTTACCTGTTGTAAATTGCAGCTTTGAGATGTTGTGTTTGGTATTTAATTTGATAATGTTTGTCGCTAAATCCCAAGCAAAGAGAAGCATCAGTTATTTCTATTCCGTTTATTTCAATAGTCTAAGTCGGAAAGCTGTTGGCAGGCGCGGGCCACGAGGCGGCAAAATAAACTAAACGTGGGCCGCGCTTGTGTCATTAAACCCAGAAACCCAATATTGTTACGTATAATTGGTCATATCCCTTAGAAAAACTGAAAATGCTATCAAAATTGTTAAAAATAGGCATTTTAATGTCCAAAACTTATGCTTGGGATTTATAGCTGGAAAAATATCCACCGCAAAATAGAAATGAAAACTTAAAAATTGAGTGATTCTATACTAAGAGTAAGAGGTAGTGCCACATGTATGCATGTAGCAGAATTGGGCCGCTATGACCGGGGGAGGTACCTCTCGCTTACATTAAACCGGCTTAAAGTGATAGCTGTGCTGTCGTGTTTCGTGCGGGGTGTAAGTAGCCGGTGGCCTATGGAAGGAGGAGAGGGAAGGGGGCAACGCAACTGCATTCTGTATAGCCTCTAAGTGGACGTCTATGGCCGTCGGTAGTCATGGAAAATAAAAAATCATCCCATGGCATCCCATAGGAATTTTTTTGGAAATTGTAATTTACACACTTTCCTATGTGTTAATCCAAGTAGCTCTCTATGTGTGTGCCAAATTTCATGAAAATCGGTTCAGCGGTTTTTGCGTGAAGGAGTAACAAGCAAACAAACAAATAAACATACAAATTTTCGCATTTATAATATTAGAAGGATTTACAAAACATTACTTCCGGTCTCACATACGGCCCCTGGCCCTTTTTCGTCACCTCATGTAAAGTGATCACCAACGACCACAGACATCTGTAACATCAGAGGTCTAACAGATGCGTTCCCGACCTTAATGGTTTTCAGCTCATTCAAGCACTTTCTCAGCGCTTCTGGACGCTATGAACCTACTACCTACATACCCTATATACCCTATCCAAACTCTCCTACTTGCCCTTCTAAGGCTGGCGAACTCGTCCTAATACAAGAGGATGGTCTGCCTCCTCTCCAATGGACGATGGGAGGAATTGTCACCGCATGATGGACAGATGGTTATCTGTCCAAACAAATATGTATTGTTTGGTATTTCTTAATTATCTATTGTTGTCAAGCCAACTATTTAAGAGTAGAGTAAAAGTGTAGTGTCTCGTCAGTCAGTTACTCTTTAGCCAGCAAAGTGATTACATCTAAGACAAGATACTGTCCAAATACGTGTTTATCCACGTAGGCGCCGAGAGTCAATCGGTGCTAGTCAGATCCAGTGTGGATCTGGTATACCTAACAAAGCTAAGTATATTTGTTTATACAAATGATAATTGCTGAATATTATATTGTAATAGTACTTTGCAAGTATTTAATTATAATTTGATAATGTTAATATCGATGGTAAAATGCCATGCTGTGCGGTATAGCTATTACTGTTACATTGTAACATTCTATACTACATTATATCAGAATAATGTTAAATACGATTACTATGCTTAATAAAGAATGTACTTGTATAACCTGACCACTACAAAGTACATTACAATTATGTATCCTTTTAATATTGTTATATTAATTATGTTAGGATGTTTAGATTGTTGATAGTATCATAATTAAGGGATTCTGATATCCTTTTACCTATTGTAACTTTTGGTTCCTGGAATTGTATATTTGGTATAAGGCACACTCACATGGTGGTGTGTGCCTAGCTAGTGTATTGGGTGCCCACCAGTTTTCTTGCCAATTCTTTCTGGTCAGGGCTAGGGTTGGAACTGGTGGTAAAGATTGAGAAATATTAAAAGTAAATATCAATTGCTTAATCAAGGCATTTTTATTAAAACCTTTTAGAACTACTGAGTTGTATCTTTTATAAAACCCACATATACTTAACCCTGACAACTTACATATAACGCTCACATATATAAGAATATAACACGCGCAACTTCTACAATAATATTCAGATACGTCGGTGCCGCTGTGCCTGTTAGACACGACGCCGACGTGCGCACAATTTCTAGAAGAGGAATAATAAAACGAGCGAATAAAAAATAACTTAGCGACTGATGATGGGATACTGTATTAATAACTTGAGCGGTAAAAAAATAAGTGAGCGAAAAATAAACTAAACTAACG
>LUGF01025290.1:0-26374 GCA_001625245.1 Calycopis cecrops
AGAATCTTTGAAGAAGAATTTTTGTACTGTATGTAGGTTTAACTATATATAAAACTAGTAACAGTACAGTTCAGCTAATGTGACTTAGGGGAATGCCAGAATCCAAGGAGGAAAAGTTTGGCTTTTTCCCTGGGGCCAGCCCGTCGCTGGAGGCATCCTTTTGCCTGAAGATCCGGGACCAATTATAGTGGCTGAAGACATCTGTAGAGGTTTAGTCGATTTGGTACCTTCAAGTGTCGAGTCCGTCCTAGGTCAAGGGTCCCCGGGCTCCCAGGGCTTATTCGTAAATGTTTCTTTGTTAAAAAAAAGGGGAAAGCCAGAAAAAAGTTTATATTTTCAAATAATTGTGTCCTTCGACAATATACAAAATACGATAAAAAAAGACATCAAATATATGTAAAGAATAATTTTCCATTCGGTGCCCATCTATACTTATAATATAAAGCTGAAGGGTTTTTTCCTCGTTTGAACGCGCTAATCTCTGGAACTACTGGTCCGATTTGAAAAATAATTTCAGTATTAGTTAGTCTGTTTAGCCAGAAAGGCTATAGAATACTTTTTAAACGAGGTTGCGGGTGTCCGCTAGTTTTAATATAATATTCAATCGTGTTTGTGTGACTACTGACCATATACTTGATTTTCTATTTGATATCTACATTTTTTGATGACAAAAAATCTAACTTTATTTAGATTTAGAGAGATTAGATCTCCAATCTTATAAAAAGTAGGTAATTTAATTCGCATTAAAGTAATTTCGAAAGTGTTCTTGATTTTCTTGGGCAACAGACAGCGTAATTGTTGCTGTGCAGCCGAAGGGGCAAGAACGCGCGGAGAACCTTTTTTATTTTTAAATTTTTAGCCTGTTCGCTTATGACCACCGTCAGTAGTTATCAAAAGGCTCCGACATATCATACATTTTCATCCCACAAGTTTAAGTTAAATAAATGAGTTCATGGTATATATCTATTCCGAGTAACATCGCGGAGGACATTTGATTATCAATATATATCAAATCTATAGCTCCTAAACACTAGAATAAAACTTAAACAATAACAACAACACATCTTTACACCAGCTCATGATAGCTACAAAATACAAGTATTTCATGAAACCTTCATATACATCTCTAATATCGTCATAGTCATGTTCTACCACTGTTTCACTTCCAGCTCGAACCTAATAGAAGCGGCTAAATAAACTAAGCGGGACTTGAATTTCAAGCTGAATTCCAGATCATAATGTATCACATTGTACAGGACAAAACTCTCAGATGTATTATTGCACGTAATAACCGAGGCGGTAAATCAGCAGCAGGAAGCCAGCGATATCAGGACATGGTGACGCCGAGCAGATCTGAGTAGCGGCAAAACAAACTAAGAGTCCTTCAATTTCAAGCCGAATTCCCGACCCCCAGTACAAAATCCTCAGCCGTGTTAATACACTTAATAAACTAGGTGGTAAATCAGCAGCAGGATGCCAGCGATATCAGCTCATGATGACGCCGCTCAGATCCGAGAAGTGGCGAAACAAACTAAGCGGGACAAAAATTGAAGCTGAATTTCCGAGCCCCCTGTACATAAGCCCTGCAAGTGTTAATGCTGCACGTAATAGCCGAGGCGGTAAATCAGCAGCAGGAAGCCAGCGATATCTGCTCATGACGACGCCGCTCAGATCCGAGAAGTGGCGAAACAAACTAAGCGGGACTAAAATTTGAAGCTGAATTTCCGAGCCGCCTGTACATAAGCCCTGCAAGTGTTAATGCTGCACGTAATAGCCGAGGCGGTAAATCAGCAGCAGGAAGCCAGCGATATCTGCTCGTGATGACGCCGCGCAGATCCGCCCAGATAACACCGTGATACATTCTTTGTAATTACACACGCTTATAATATATCGATGCCGGATTATATGTTCGATGTGGCTCGGCTATAATCGATAGTGTTGCTGCGGCTTTATGTTAGGGTGTGCATCTTAGGTTATAAGGGGCATTAAGAAGTGTAACAGTTCTTAGATTTGAAATGTTTATGCGAAAACCGTGTATAGGTTTTTGCGCGACGCGGTAGAAAGGTAAGTAATATGTACGAGTACCGCAATGCATTGCAGCCGAATTTGACTGGCACGACCGGGAAGGGACCTCTCGCTTAAATGATACCGGCGTAAAGCGACAGCTGCGTTGTGTAAGTATCGGGTTGCCCATGGAGAGCGAGGAGGAAGGAGATATACCTACTAAAGTTCCAAAATATTAATTTTAGCATAATAAGTTGGCCTTATAAACGCTGACACGTGTTTTGAAATATTAGTTTACTGTGTTTATGAAGAAAACTAATTTATATGAAGAAACCTCCGAAAATGGCCACGCGCCTCTTAGATGCCATTATAAAATTGAGGACTAAAATCCATGAAAGAAGACAATGAAATGAAATACGGCGAGGCGGTATGGTTTCATGATTCTAGCGCGTCCGTAAAACCGAAACACAAAAAAAAATGTTTGACTTACTTATGTAGTTAAACAAGTAATTTCTACGAGTTTTTGATTTCACACCGCCATCTACAATCTATATCTATATATATAAAACTCAAACGTGACATAGCCATCTATCAACACACAGCCCAAACCACTGGATCAAGCTGAAATTTGGCATCCAGGTAGATGTTGGCGATGTAGGCATCCGCTAAGAAAGGATTTTTAGAAATTCAACCCCTAAGGAGGTTAAATAGGGTGTTGAAGTTTATATGGATTTCTTGGAAATTAAGCGCGGGTGAAACCGCGGGGCACAGCTAGTTATTTATATAAGTGTAGTGACATTCCAGAATTAATACCGCGATCGCCTATCGATCCCAACCTTATTTCTGTCCAATTGATAAAATAATCAAATTTACATCTGAAGCGGAAACCCCAGTTAAATTAAACATTGTCTCAACGGCATTCCCTCGCGCCAATTACCTGACAAGTGGAATAGGCCGCCATTTTGTTATCATAAACAATGTCATAATATAATTGTTCGAATTTTACACCCGACTTACTGTGACAAAGTGCCACAAGTGGAGTATGGAGGGCGGAGGCTGAGGAAACCCGTATTCAAAGGATTTTATTGCGGTTTATTTAATTATTTTACAAGCCCAACGTTTTAGAAGCTTTACAGTAACCATGGTAACGATACAATCTGTCAAAGTTTTTCATAATAAGAGTAAGAGGTAGTGCCACACTACATGCTTGCATGCAATCGAATTGGGCCGGCACGACCGGTGGTACCTCTCGCTTACACGAGACCGGCGTAAAGTGACAGCTGTGCTGTCGCGTTTCGTGCGGTGTGAAAGTAGCCGGTGGCCCATGGAGGCGGGAGGAGAAAGGAGGGCAGCGCATCTGTATAGCCTCTATGCGGATGTTTGTGGGCGTCGGTAGTCATGAAAATGGCTCCGACTGCTCGTTTGCCCTCCTATACCATAAAAAAAAAAAAAAAAAATAATATTCGCGTAAACTAAGATATCATTAAAGATGTATTTTTCAGCAGTCAATATAGGTGGGTGGAAAATGTGTGCCGCATAGCTACGAAGTAGCGAAGCACTACCACAACCACTACCACATGGTAGAGACATCTGTGAGTTGTGACCATGTGTCACTATCTTTAACATGATTGTCTCACACAAAAAGGCCATCGCCTCGCAGGACATTTTTTTTTTTCGCAGGGAAATTTATGCAGTGCCACTGGACCGCGGGTGAGGTCCAGTGGATGTGTGTGGGACTCCCGGATCAACCGAATACCCACTAAAACCCCGCAGGTGCCATGGGCCGCCTATACTGAGGTGCCCCGGATCTGTCAGCAACAGGGCACCTCGGCGACTGGGCAGTCCCCTGTAAAAGACCAGACTTCTCCAACATAGTGGGGCTACTGGTTCTCAACATAACCCCTGGCCCCAGTTATTGAGGCGGCATAAGTTGCGCGTAGCGTCTCTGCCGCACTCCCTACCGTCGTTCGCGGGTCAGGCCATTCTCCACCTCCCTGGCCCGCCCAGCGGCCTCCTTCTGGAGCATTACTGCCTCGCAGAAGGAGGCCATCGCCTCCCAGGATCTGTCACTCTCGAGCATTGAATAGATTATACTCGAGAGCGAGAGGTCGCCTCGCAGGACTTGACAGCGAAAGGTGGTGCCCCAGAGAAAAATAATAAAATTATCTATCAAAACATAGAGATAGTTCTCCTCTACTCCACCTTCCACGTAGAACAAACGAACTAGTAATTCTATAGAATATTATAAACCTTAATTTAAACAGACCATGTTTGTGGAGCACAACACAGTGCAGGTCGTTTGAATATTTATTCAAAGGATATGATTAACTACCCACCATCGATCTATTTTGAACCTTAACGTAAAGGCATTGTGCCTAAAACCCTTTGCTTAGTTTGTTGGTAGTTAGGTCGTTCCACCTCGTCCGGTGGTCGGAGAGCGAAGGTCGTTGAAGGTTGGCGCGCTTTTCCGCGATCAACGGCACTAGATTAAACAAGATGGCGGGAGCGGCGCGTGCGCGGGCCGCTGCTACGACGGGCCACTAAAATTGCGCTTTGCCTTATTTACTATTGGTCTACTTACTATTTAAAATATCACATCACTCTTAAGTGCTATTTAATTACCATTGCTGGCTACCAATTGTTTAAATAAAACAATATACCTAGCGTTGTAGTAAAGTCGATTTAAGCCTGGATTAATCGTGCTGAACAAGACTACACCACTATTTATCAAACTAAGTTACAAAAGATTCAAACGAAGTGTGGTCAACGACAACCACTCAACATCGGGTGGAAATATTGTCTATTCCCCCTTCTTTATTAAATGATAGACCCCTGAGATGTTCGTAGCCCATATTTTATTTTAATATTTAAAACGAAACAGCAACTAAACGATAGACACAAACTAAAAAAAAATATTTTAAGTACTAGTAGGTGACTGTTGACTATCAAAAATAAATATTTACTAGAGAATATAAATATATACGCTTGTTATTTGAAATGTTTATTATGTAGTTACGTATTATTTATAAAAGATACTAGAGAAATCTTATACTTTTGCTCTAATATACATTTCATCGTGTTAAAATCGGCAAGTAACTACATAAATAGGTAACAAACGCGAAAGTCTGAAATATTTTTCAAATAAAAGATCACCAGCTGTTGGGTGATAATTTTGTATTACAATCAGATAGAAGTCCCCAAGTAAGAGTAAACCAGCCCCCCCCTTCCCGAAGTGCTGCCAACTTGTCGTGGTGAGGTACCTGCGCATCTCTGTAATCCCGAAGGCTATGTCGGACAGGGCTACCCATACTAGACAGGCTTCTAGGGAGAGGCCAGACTAGAGCTCAGCTGGGATGACCTCCGCCCGTCTCTCTGAATCAGCAGAAGGCGGCGTGGATTTGGACGAAGGGCATTTCTTTGGACACTGGTGGCGTGCTCCTCTTGAGTACTGGGGCGAGGGTCAGGACGGGAACCTGATCCCATTTCACGATTCCAAAGACGCAGTAGGGACTGTTGAGAGGCAGCCGGAGAGTTTCCAAGGAAAGTCTGGCTGTGATCCTTGGGCGTAAATTTTAAAATATTACCGACATAATTACAGGAGCGCCATTTTAGCGGCGTTGATTTAGTTCTAAGTTGTGATAAATGTGCTTTTAATGCTACGATACTAGCACGAGCTTATTTTACAACTGTTATGAATTTTATATACCTGTCTATCTGTTCCTAATCTCTATATATAGAATATGCATGCGTCTGTGTTACTCGTGTGTATGTGTGCGTACTTTACTACTTTACCACTTTGTTGTCTGGCAAGGTTTTGATGGCATTTTCAGACAATTTTAGTCTATCGGACGATTTCGTAAGGATTTTTTAGGGGGCAATCATATATAGGTTATAAAAAATATTTATTTTTATATTATTTAGTATAAGGGGGCAAACGAGCAGTCGGAGTCATTTTTATGACTACCCACGCGTATAGACATCCGCACAGAGGTTATACAGATGCGTTTCCCTTCTTCCTCCTCCTCTTTACATGGGCCACCGGCTACTTAGACACCGCAAACGCGTCAGCACAGCTGTCACGTATCACGTGAGCGAGAGATACCTCCATGGTCGTGCCCAATCCAGCTACATACATGCATGAAGTGTGGCACTACCTCTTACTAAAGCGCATAGCGATATGTAAAAGGTGTTTACGGAAGTGAAACTCCCAGCCTACACGCGCGCGGAAAGGTCATCTCAGTGAAAATTGTTAAATGTCCTCTACCTACAGATTAAACTTTGTTCTCGTATTTACACGCTCATACGGAATATTACTAGATAAAAAAAGCAGCTATATGCTGTGCTCGCGAGATCTTTTAAGAATAGAGGACGAACATACTGAATATTACTACCAAAAAGAGCATATACTATGCTCGCGAGATTTTTTTCCGACGAAAGAACAGGAGGAGTGTCGCTATTATACCCTAGGAAAGAGGAAATCTAACACAATTGCGCTGATCTGAGGTTGGTGGGGTCAGTCTGAGGTACCTTAATCCCTTTGCGGAAGGTCCACAGAGGGACTTTCAGGTGCTCGCCCTTAAAGTTACCTTGATAGACGGAGAGATAGACAGACAAAAAGGACCTTATAACGGCTTATTATTTTTTTTGAGGCAAGGAACCCTAATTAGCTATATGCCCTTACAGAGGTCGTGTGCGCAATTTTTAGTCGCCTCCGACAAGAGCATGGGGTGACTGTGCGCGGGAATGTCACAGTTGTCCTCATTAATAAAATATTTTATGGCCGTTATGAAATATCCTGAACAAGTTGCGTTTTTGATGCTGAGGCCAAGGTCTATTGACAGCATTTCCGGTGCAGAATGTGGAGTGACAGGAAAAATGCCAATGCTTTGTGCCAGCGGTCGTCAACCCGCGGCCCGCGGACGTCTTGTGACCCGCAAATGTCTTATAAATAAGTTATTGGAGAGGAGAGGCGAAGCTAAAAAAAAGTAAAATGGGCTTCTAGGGAGAATATCGCAAGAGCGGCCCACGTTTGGTTTATTTTGTCGTGTTCGCTTTATTATTTAAAACACCTTTTCTTTTCTATTGTTTATTTTAACCACTAGCAGGAAGTTGAATAACTAATGTTGACACTTTGAGATGTTACAACGAACTGAACAATATGATACGATCACACAGAATATATAGTTTCACTAACTGATCAAATCAACAACTACATTTATATTTATAAGGATTAATTTTGTAGAATAAATTCGTATAAACCAACATGTCGTTTTGCTGCCCGCGCCTGCCAAATGGTTGCCTCTGCTTTAGGCTCAATTCACACCGAATGCGCAGCGAAGGGCAGCGAAGCGGAGCGCACTTTCAATGTCATAAAAATTTAAACTTTATTTTCAATACTGTAGCACTTATTATCAAACTCTCGCGACTTCCGCGCGGATTCCAGCGAATGCTTGAGCAGTTGCGGGAATCCGCGCGTCTCGTTCGAGTTTCTCATGCGATAATAAGTGTTATAGTAATTATTTTAAAGTTGAAATTCATATGACAGACGAATGAATGACATATGACATACTACGCTCCGCTTCGCTGCCCTTTGCCGCGCTTTTGGTGTGAATTGACCCTTATACTACTGAACTACTGAACCCCGCACGACTGCGTGCCGGCTACGTGTGTACTAGTCATTTGCTCTGGCCTAAATGGGTCCCCGGTCAGACAACGCGCATAGGAGCGTTTCAACGCAGTGTATATATCCGGTGGCCCTTGGAGGAGAAAGGAAAGCAACCTATCAATATAATCTCTATGCGGGTGTCTTTGGATGTTGGTAGTCATGAAAATGGCTCCATTTTCTCGTTCACCCCTATACTATAAAAAATAGGCGCAAGATAACATACCTCCCCGGTCCCTGAGAGGTACACCAGTAGCAATGCAGCGTGGCACTAGCACTTACTAAACTATGAACGAAAGTATGACTTAAGAAGAGAGAGATATTAATGAAAAACGCCTTTTCTCACTTTATAAGTTGCACAATTGCAAAACCCCCAACGTTTCGTCTATCTATGGGCATCTGAACTCTACATATCGGTAACCCTACTCGTTAGCCCCTATACGGCAGAAAAAAAGTAAAATTTTCTCAAAATCTTGTCTGCTGTTATTTCCTTCAACAAACAAAACACAACTTTCACATTTTCTTAGTTAAAGCCTCTTAACCTCCAATATTATAGTGAACTCCGATACTCAGATACCGAGTGAGTGTTGTGCTATCTATAATTAGTATCGGTACCGGTACCGACGATGACCTTCCCCTTCCGCCCCTCCTCAACTCCTCAACAGCCAGATAATTAGGCGTTGCATCGTCGCTAATAAGATGGTATGATAGTGGCCAATAAGTATATTAACGCGTAGTTTTTATTGTACTGCAAATGATCTGTGAATCTGCTTGTTAGGGTTCCCAGACTAAAATGTCTGAACAAAAATAAAAAACAGAATTTACGGATTGAGGTCGAGACAAATGGTTTCTATTCTCTCTATCTACTCCATTTTTTGAAACTGGCGTACGTGAAGATGTTGTTTCCTGAGAAAAACAACTGAAATATCAATCAAGTCATTGATGATATATTTGTTCGTACTTATAAGTAGCCATTTTCATGACTATCGACGCCCATAGACATCCGCATAGAGGCTATATAGATGCGTTGCCCTCCTTTCCCCTCCTTCCTCCGTGGAACACTGGCTACTTACACAACGCAAAAAAGGTGTCAGCACAGCTATCACTCTAGTTTCAGTTTCTATATTTAGGTTAGGAGTTTGAGAAGCTGCGCCAGGCAGCTTAAATTGTAACCGGCGAAACTTTCAAATAAGTATCATGTAAACAAATACACCGCAACAATTTTTGCATACTTTTGTTCAACGCTATTATTAGCAAAAATAAGTGAACATAAAAGTAGTATGTCCATGCAATGGCTGGTCCGCAATGGATGCGATGTAGTTGGCGACTGATGGTAGAATTTGAAATGCTTCGTATGGAACTTATGTCAAAATGTCAGTAGCCAAAAGCATAGATAAGTAGAATGTTGAAAACGACCGTTAGCCTTATTGACTGACTCTTTTCCCATAATCATCATCAGTCTATTGCAGTCCACTGTTGGACATTGGCCTCTTACATTACACGCTATTGGCCTTTGATCTTCGGCTAATCTTTCCCACTTACTGCCCACAGCTTTGAGTATGTCGTCTTTTCTCAACAGCTGCTCAAAACCGACATCGAGTTAATAATGATGATGAAGACACACGCCATATTGTGTAAACAGACATTAGTGTTACTGAATGATAAAAAGCATTAAAGTATCATTACAATAGGAGATATTATACACGCATGCAATTTCCTGTGAAATGTGTTTAGTGTCATCAGTGGTTTTAATTTAAGCAATCACAAGATTTCTTAGCCTGATCCTAGAGGTAGGTAGAGGTAGATGTAGAGGTACATTTGTGCGCTGTAGTCGCAGTAATGCCATGCTATATTGCGGCCAAAAGGGCGGCTGTTCAAGCTCACAAGACACTGCCGTAAAGCGATTATCAATTGATGAAGGCGGAAGAAGGGTCACACGTCTACATAACCAGTATGCGGATGTTTGTGGGTAACGATCAGGGTGACCAGCTTTTTATCTTGGAAAAAAGCACATTGAGAGCAAAAGGTAACAAAACAACAGAAACTAAATTTTGTTTTATCCTGACAAAAAAAATAGATGCCCTATCTATTTTTAAATACTTAAACAGAATAGGTAATAAAAGAAAAAAAATTCATTAAATTTCATTGGTCATTACGACACCCAATTTGTTTAATATTAACCCGGCGAGAATGTCGTGGGGTGTGACACACCCCTACTAGTGTTTACATCGACATAACTTTTTAATTTGCTATAGGTACTACATTTTAGCGTTTTCGTGTAGCTGGAGGGAAGGGGTTGAGCGAGTGAAGCGTGGCGTGATCGACGTATTTGAGCATTTCGATGACCATCGTTACAGGCCTAGGCGGTGGAAAAGCCTAGCACATGCAAATTTTTTTTCAAAAATTGTACTAATTTTGATTTACACACTTAACTGATTTTATTTTTTAAGTTTTTATAGTCTTATTTTATCAAAGTATTCAGGTTCTATAAGTTTTTAGACATTTTGTGGAGTTAAATAGAAGGTGATTATTTTGTTACCAAAAACCTTAGATTTTGTGAATAAAAAAAAATATACAAAATTATAGTATCGATTTTGTTTTATTACAATGTAATAATAACTATTTATAATATTAACTCGTTATTTAACGTTATTTCAAAAAGAAACCTGTTTATAATACTCTTTCTGTTTGGGGTTTGTCACACCCCGCCACATACTTTATGTAATCTTTTGCCACCACATTCTCGCCGGGTTAATAAGTAAAACAAATTAGTTTTCCCTGGCATCTTTTAAAACGTTAAAAAAAAATATTACGTACAAAACTATTTATTGTTCTCATAAAATCGTAAAAAAACTTTAATAAAGTACGTGTGGCAACCCTGAAGACGATAGTCACAAAATGTTCCTTGCCACATACTATTAAAAACCAGATCCGAACACCCACACATTTTCACCCTAACTATATACAATATACCCGTACCATCTGATCAAATCCGTTTACCCTAATAAATTTAAATCCAACATCGATTCATCTCAAAATACATTCAATCTATATTTATATAAAACAATGTAAGGTCTAGAACAAAACCCAGGTTCAAGACTACGTCTGTAGGCTGTTCATTGTCTACAATCCAACTTTCTCGTGACCCGAGCAAAACCAATAGGAAAGCGGACTGGTCATCGGCCAACCGTTATTAGATGATAGCCAGTTTGTGGCCCGGTGTGGCCTGATACAAATACGAGGGAATTAGTTTGAGTGTTGCCATTTATTTGTTTTTTACTAGCAGCCCAACGCGGATTTACGTGCTTCTATTGGTTGTAGAGGGTAAGGTATAGGCTTCGTCGATTATTGGATCATTATTAGATGATAGTTTATATTGTTCTCGGTGTTGCCAGTTACAATTAATAGGGAGTGCATTGAAGTGTTGCCATTTATTTATTTTGTACTTGCAGCACCGGTAGTAGCAAGATAGTATATAGCCTCGACTAAATAAATGAGTTATCTAATTCTAAAACTATTCAAAAAACTATTTAAACAGATTTTATCGATTTATTTAAGTACTTCATAACCTCTATGTTTCATAAGATTTACATCTGGCATAGGCAAGATGTAGAATATAAGATTGATAGATACTGTGTACTCTCAATAGGTCAAACTAAAAGATGTGTTAAAACTTGGGTTAGTGAAAATCTGTTATTAAACACCGCCGCGTTACAGAATATGCAATCTGTAAATACAGTAGTTTGACCCCTGTCATTCATTACTTTTAATAATTTATGACAGGTTATCAGTCGTCGGTTAAACGGAAAAATTAGATAATTCAAAATGTTTGAAAAGTACGTTAATTACTAAAAAGGGCTTGTAATCAACATTACTTTTATATGGATAAAAGACATTTTATGAAATGACACGTTAAGCATACTAGATGTCACGTGTCATTTCGGTTCTTATAGTTGTTATCGGAGATATTGGATGTAGATAAATGTCACTTGCAACGCAGCGACAAAACTAACTACTCGTGCGTTTTGAAGAAAGGTGACATATTATAAAAAAAGTGTTATGATACCAAAGTAAAACGTAAGAAATATATTTTATAGAAAAAAGTATTATTTTGAGAAATTACTTACTTTTGTTTTTAAAATAAACTACGAATGTGTCCAAAATTAGAAGGAGAATTAATGATATTTCTATTAATGTGACTGCATATTGGAAAATAAAGAAAATGTGACATAAGTAGTGAAAAATGACACTTATCGTTACAAATGCTTCGTTTTTAACAATTTATTTAAAACAGCTATATTCTTCATCTTAATTTTTATATAAATACCTTTAAGATGATAATTTACTCTAACATGTAAATTTAAAACTTAACAGAGAAATTAAAAGGGAGAATCTTGAAAATTTGGTCTTTTTGAATAATGTCATTATTCCGTTTAAGTGACAATATGTCACCTCAGTCCATCCATAACCATGCTTGTAAAGCTTCTGAAACGTACCTTGTAAAATAATTAAATAAGCCGCCATAACATTAAAACTGTTTCTAATAACTCCATCTGTCACATCTTGATCATCTCGACACAAACCCATTTATACCGGCGGCACACACCTACAAGTTGCGGCTACTTTATTTGCCAAGTGTCCGCGCCAGCTCGTAATTTCGACAAAGCGGCGATTTGTTGACAGCGCAATCGGGTCGCCCACCACCTCCCCCCCACGCGCCTGTCGCTGATACGGAGATAATTGTGAGATAACCGAGATGAAATACGAGGTTGGGTAAGAAGAGGAGTTATGCGGGGAAATTGGATTCCGATTACTGAGTTTATAACTTTATGTAAATATGAATTACAATAAATTAATGCGTTATAATGTCCTGTTACCCAAATTTAGTCTACTGCAGCCATCTATGTTAATTATAGAAATATGAGGATGGGTAAGAAGAGGAGTTATGCGGGGAAATTGGATTCCGATTACTGAGTTTATACCTTTATGTAAATACAAATTATAATAAATAATGACTGTTGATTATAGAGTCAAAGTGACAAAAACTAATTTACCACATTTAATACCCCTTTAAATAATTCTGGAAGAATAATTCTTCCAGAATTATTTAAAAAGTAGTATTTACTAACCAATTTAACTATAAGCTTATAGCTGTATCCTGCGCGTGTTACGCCATCTGTCAAAAATTGATTGTTCTAATTCAGAAACTTACAATTAAAAAAAAGGTAATGAACGAAGACTATGATTTGAAATTCCGTTGATTGTTTCAATATGGGTCTATTGGAACTATCAACGTAAAAGAAAGGAGAACAAAGTTGAACTTTGTTCATTAAATTTAAACGTGAAAGATTTTATCAAAAGTTAGACAGCGATATTAGTTTCCCAGCGTACTCTTTTAGCTATTTTCGCGACCCGACCCCAGTTTTTCGGACAGTAACTTCCAAAAAGAAGGTAACATATGCAGATGAAACTATGGGGTGCAGTTAGGAATAAGGCTGTGTTCCTACTGAATATAATATCTTTCTGTTAGTGAAATAATGTTCTGACCAGTATTTTAGAAGAACCTCCTCTAACCTCTTACCTTCTCCTACAAACCTTTAATATTGTAACTCACTAGCTGTTACCCCCGGCTACGCTCGCGTTTTTCGCGACATAAAGTAGCCTAGACACTCTTCAGTCCTTCAACTATCTCCATATTAAATATCACATCGATCCGTTTATCCGATTTGATGTGAAAGAACAAAAAATCCAACAAACACACTTACGCGTTTATGATATAATATGCATGTATAGTATGAATTACGATAAAACAACTTTAATGGTTGCTGTAGGTAAAGCTTCTGAAAAGTTGGGCTTGTAAAATAATTAAATAAAGCGCGATAAAATCTGTTAGAGCTTTTTTGTGATGAACAATATTTCTGTAAACTTAAGAAATGATACCGGATATCTTAGATTCCGTCTAGTCGTTCAGAATGTAGCTACATATAATTATCCTACTAATACTATAAATGCTTTAAAGTTTGTAAGTATGTTTGTTTGTTACTCTTTCACGCAAAAACTGCTGAACCGACTTTGATGAAATTGACACATAGAGAGTAACTTGCATTAACACACGATTTAATCGCAAAAAATGCGAGTGAAACCGCGGGGCGCAGCCAGTAGATACATACTCTCTAAAACACTTAACACTCTCTAACTTCTAATGCAGTCGGTTAAAATAAGTTTCGCACAAATCAATCGATTAAATTCCACCCGGCGATAGTTTACAAGTCATCGCTAGTACCTCAGAGCTGCCAACCGTTGTCTATGAAATTTGATTAGCCCTAACAAGAGCTGAACGTTGAATGTTATCAAGACGGCAGATAGCTGGTATCCTATTATAACAACGAATAGATTACGCCGCCAGATATCGCCAGATATAATTTACGATCAGCAATTGTACAGCCTGCTACGGCGTTTCAGATAAAACGTCTGTGCCTTGTCTTTCAAATTAAAAAAAAAATAATATTCGAAATTCAAATTGTTTGTATGTTTTTAGTTCTTTATTAATTAACGTTTCTGGCCATTTTATTTTAATTATATGATTTTAAATTTTAAAATTAAATAAAAACTTTTACAAATTGACCTAAAAATTTTTTTTTGTAATACTTGTTTCTTACATTGCTTTAATTTACTGCCAACATTATGAAGTTAGGCTTTAATGACGGATAATATTTTTAAATTAAAATGGAAATAAAATCCTATACAAATTGACATAAACGTCTTGTATACTTGTTTTTTATTTTGCTTTAATTTACTGCCAACATTATAAAGTTAGGTTTTAATGACGGATAATATATTTTTAAACTTTGAAAGGAGAAATAAAACGCTATAGGAATTAACTTTTTAATACTTGTTTTTTACTTTGCTTTAGTTTATCGCCAACATTATAAAGTTTAGGTACAGAGCCCAAGTATAATTACCAACTGCTCTCGTTCCGTTATTGTGCCGATAAAGTACTTTTTTAATTGTGGGAAATAAAAGTTGACAGGTTCGCGAAACCCACCTATCCAGTCCAAATATTGACCTTACCTCAGCTGTTAATTAAGCCCAAGTTTTGCTACAGTTCTCAAAACGCCTGCAGTATTTCAAGTTTCCTGTTCTCTGCGACCCGTTTTTTTTCAAGTCTAAAATGATTAAAATTAAACACTTCGAGTGAGTAATATAGGTACTTCGAGCGGTCGCTGGTATCGGAAATATTTTTTTTATGGTATAGACTGTTCGTTTGCCCTCCTATACCATAAAAAAAATCGAGCTACGTCGGATGTCGTAGAACAAGAGTAAATGGCAAACGCTTATGGTTCTTTATCCGGTGCATCTTCTTCCCAGCTGCGGGAAAAGAAGGGGGGGGGGGCTGACCCCCTCTCGTCTAGAAACATGCTGCCTTTTAAAAATACAAATAAAGCCTGTGACTATCTATTACTAAGAGATTGCTGGCCTTTTTCAAAAGGACAAACAAACGTAGTACCTATATGTAGGTAGGTATATAACGGAATCTCAAAACAGTTTGATTTGAAGATAAAACCCCAAAATGCACCATTCGCTCCTTATTTTTTATTTATAAATGAGACCTTTACCTACTTCAAAAAATACCTTCAAATATTTGCTTTTTGATTTTTTATCAGGAACCCGCATTTTCAAAACTCGATCGAATTTAAAACAAAAATTGACGTCATTTGTAATAATATCACAGTCAAATCAAAAATCAAACAAAAAAATCAAAGGTTTACACAAACATAAAGCCTTTCGTAATCTATTTGAAATTTTGCAGAAAACTGCGAACCCATTTCTTTTTTATTCACCTATATAAGTGTTAAACTGTATCTCGAATTCCCTTTGATGACTACGGAACCCTAGCTTAGAAAACAACACTAACGTCTAAGGTGTAATTGTCTAATCCTGTATCTAAACACCAAGAACATTTAGCGAGTCTGTAATACTAGAAATTGTACAGAAAATTACATCCGCCATTTTAAAAATGGCCGCCGTGGACTCTGACACTAATAAACACACACAAAATCCCGTGTCACGTTAAATTCGGACAGGGATTAAATAAGTTAATTATTACATTTCACATTTCGCATTTAAGCTGTGTGTTTAAGGCCGATAGTGGATTATTGATAAAAACACGTATAAATATGACAGTGGCCTGCGTGTATCGGTCGGCGGGAGATAAAAGAGCCTGCACTTACGCGGACGTCGTATGTGTAGTGCGAGCCACGTTTTATCGCCTGTTGAATGAATGAACTACTGTATACTGTTATCTGAATTTGACAATAAAACAGTACTTTTTTATCAAGAGCTCGTTATAATGTGATATTGACAGCTTTATTAGCAATGTGAGCTAATTTCGAGCCGATGCGTACGTACTTTTAATTACGTACTAGCTTTGCCCCGCGGCTTCGCACGCGTTAAACTCGATGTTATTATACATATAAACCTTCCTCTTGAAACGCTCTATCTATGAAAAACCCCATCAAAATTTGTTGCGTAATTTTTAATATTTAAGCAAACAGACACACAGACGGCGAAAAGCGACTGTGTTTTATACTATATAGTAATGTTTCAGTTTTATGCGTATCTGGCCTCCTGTGAAAGAAAATTGCATTTGTCTTTGCGCCCCGATAATGATCCTTTCTATGACCCAATTGCTCATGACAGCGACTAGGTCATTTTACTGCCACGCGCGATCTGCCCCAACACCAAAGGCAGGTCATGAGAAACCTCTGAGTATCTCTGGACTTCATAATAACAGTACGATTAACTATTAATTCCCTCATCTGACACCAAGCCAAGTCATATTGCCTGACGAGCATTAATAGTAATTCGATGCAGCTGATTTTTTTTTTCTTTAGAAGAATCTAAGATCAGGTCCGAAATGAAAAACTCTTTACGTCGTGTTGTGAGCTCCTCTTGGTCCGTACAAACGTAAACTATTAATAATTTAACCTTAGGGAGAAAACTCGTGTCTAACAGAGAGACAGATAATTTGTTTCGTTTATTCATATAAATAAAATAAAGTAGGTATAACAAATAGAGATATAAAAAATCAGAAATAAAAACAAACATAGCCTTTTCATATTTCTGTACATTTACTGCAGCCTATGTTAATATAATTTCATGACAATCGTACACACTTAAAAAAATACATTCTTACTTACTTTACTAACTTTCGCCAGCGCAGTGACCGGGAGTGGATCTTGGCCTCCGATAAAAGATTTTCCGTAATATTTAGGGCCCCACCAGGCGCGAAGACGGATCTTGGTGAGACAAGAAAAATTTAGAAATGGAACATTCTGATATTGTAAAACATTAAAACCTCTCTACAATACGTTAGTTTCCAAATAATACAATTTTCATATTAAAATCCGTTCTCGACTACACATAGAGGTCTCGCGGTGGAATGTGCTACAGTTTAAATGAGGCTGTGCAGCAGTTGAACCGGTCGAGTCGGGCGCTCGCCTCCACAACTTCGGGGAAAGGCTATAATATAATTTATAGTTAAAATTAAAACTCGCAACGTGGAAATGGGACCAGAGCAGATTGACTGCCTTTACGTCGATATCGTGTGATATATATGATACCGTTGCATAAAACAAACATACGTGCGAAATTTAAATTTCGAATTTGTTTTTTTTTCGAGATCGAGTCACGACCGAGGTCATAAGGCTTTTTCGGCCGGCTATAAAGTTGACGTGGGTAAAAATATTCGAAATTTGAATTAAAATAAAAAGAAACTGTAAAATAAAGGTCACGACGTGTACCTAATAAGAAAGAATATTTGTGACCTGAGTTTCACCTTAGGGGATTATCGACCAAACTAGGGCTATAAAAGTTGAGAGAGAGAAAAGTTGATAAAAATCTATCTTGGAATTCTCACATCAATGAAATTAGTCGCAAAATACACCATTCTATGCATTCGCTAAAACGCCTATTTCTTGCCTTTTTCGATAAAACTTACTTTAACACAAACATTAATACAGCCGATTCTCGATTATGCAGATGCTGCTTGCTTGGGTGTGACAGAAGAAAATTTAAATAAATTAGAGCGCTTGCAGAACCTGTGCATTCGCTTTATTTTTGGACTAAAAAAATATGATCACGTATCCCAGTCTCGCAAGGAATTGAAATGGCTGCCTATACGTCAGCGTAGAAATTTCAGAATCCTTTGTTCTTCAACGTTCTCTTCAATCCCTGTTCTGTCTATTCTGTCCTTCCTATTTACGCTCTCGTTTCTCTCTTGCCCATCTCGAGGATTCGTCCTGCCGATTTCATAGACGCACTATTCTAGAAATACCTATCCACAAAACGAATTACTTCTCCAACTTCTTCACTGTCCATTTTGCCACACATGGAAGTCCTTGCCGTATGAAATACGGGATTGTAAAACACTCGGTCTTTTCAAGAAGAGAGTTAAAGAGTATTTGCACAACACACTGTAAGCATTTTTTTTCTCTCTCACTTCTAGACTATCTATCTAAACTTCTATACTTTGACATATATCACCTAAAAATAGTACCTGCTTATATGTATGTATGTATTTATGTATTTAAATAAGTATGTACATATCTAAGTATTTACCTATATGTTTGTATAGTGTTTTAATTTAAAGCCAATTTTTTAAATTTATGTTTAATTACTGTGTACACCCGACACTGTTGTAAAGTACCTGGTTCTCCCGTGTCAGGTCAGCTGGAAGAAATTTATATTTGGAATAGGTTGCATCTATGTATTATTAGTTTTTTTTGCATCATTATTATCTGTTATTTTCCTGTGTACATAAATTATAAATAAATAAATAAATAGAATACTACATAGCAATAGGGCGTGATATTTTTATTGTATCCGTATATTTAATATTAATTATATTTTCCATCTGTCAACAAGATATGTGAAGTATTAAAACATATAAAATTCAACACCCTAATTCACCCCCTTAGGGATTGAATTTCTAAATCTTATTTTTTAGCGGATGCCTACGTCATAACATCTACTTGCATGCCAAATTTCAGCCCGATCCGTCCAGTGCGTTGATAGTTGACTATCTCACCTTTGAGCTTTATACAGGGTTGATACGAGCGAGAGGCATTAAATTAAACCACATATTAAGTGTGTTATTTCCAGGCTACACAACAAATATCAGATCACTTGGAGCAATAGCTTAGCCACAGGAATTTTTTAAAGTTTTTTCTCACTTCGTACACTCTGTACGCCAGCTGATCCGAGCGCCCGGCCGCCTATAGTCCGCCGGTGTCATTCACCCCGGCCGCTCATAGTCGAGTGACTTCAAAGGCTGTTTAGGTTTTTTCTTAATTATTATGCTATTTATTTTGTTTGAAAAAAGTGCTTTCATATACTTCGCGTAATTTTTGTTTTAATAGTTTCGTAATAATAGTAGTCACTTATGGTATACGTAGTTTCATTTAATGCCTCTCGCTCGTATCAACCTTGTATATATATATATATATAGACTTTTTACACTAAGTCTAAGTAATTTTTACAGTAAGTAGAAGTCTAGCACCGTGGTAAGTACCGCAAGGACTTTTGCAAGATGTCAACAGAATAATATTTTGTATAGGTATTGTCACTATTATCTCTTTTTAAAGTAGGGGACAAGCAAGCAGTCGGAGTTTTTAGTGACTGCCAAAGGTGGCTTTCATCAACGAGGGAGGTATGCGCTTGTGTATAATTTATTGTTAGAATGTAAATGGTCTATGGCCATTTCGGTAGGGCCTTACTTGATCCCTTATTTTACTAAAAACTGGACAAGTGCGGGTATGAATCACACAGGTGGTCCTTACCGATGAAAGATCTATGCATTGGTTTGATTTAAAATTAAATACAAATTAGAGTGTTCTTGTCTGTTTCTAATTTCCCAATTTCTGGGCCTTTATAGAATTGCGATTTTATACTGAATATTATGACTCTATGGCACAGGTTCCCAAACTTTTTCGTCTAACGCCCACTTTGAAAATCAGTTACTTCGTATCGCCCCCTTATTAGTTATTACACCTTGATATTCAAAGACAATTATGTTGTTTCTGACCCCTTACCGCCCCCCTCTGAGCATCTAGTGCCCACAAGGGGGCGTTGTCGCCCACTTTGGGAAAGACTGCTCTATGGCATCAGGAATAAGGTTATGATTACCAATCGTCAAAATACACGCTTTAACAAAGTAGATAGTTACTCTACATTTAGTGGTACTAACACGTAGTGCCACACTGCATACTTGCATGCAGCCGAATAGCACCGGCACGACCGGGAAGGTACCTCTCGCTTACAGGAGACTGGCGTTAAGTGACAGCTGTGCTGTCGCGTTTCGTGCGGTGTGAAAGTAGTCGGTGGCCCATGCAGGTGGGAGGAGAAAGGAGGGCAGCGCATCTGTAGAACCTATGCAATGTCTATGGGCGTCGGTAGTCATGAAAATAGCTACGACTGCTCGTATGTCCTGCCAATACCATAAAAAGTAGAGTGCTTTGTTCTCAACTTACACTACTTATCAGTGTGCTCCTTCCACAACTTACAAAAAGGTCTTTACTGACAAACATGTACACAAAGCGGTCCTAGAACGGATTCTCTTTATCTTCAAGAGACGGGACTTGATTATATCATCTCCGGTCCCTACCGCCCAGGTCTAGAATATACTGTTAGCGTACACAAAGCTGTCTTATTTAGTGCCCCGGCCACCTTATTATGAGCCCTTTTGAAGTTAGGGACCATTATAATACCTCATCTCATTGTTCGTATTGGTCCATCAATCGTCAGTATGCGTACACCCGTGTAAGTATACAGTATGCAACGATATAATATACTGTGCTAGATGCACTGGACAGAGCACTGGATGAGGGCTTAGGAGTGCTGCAGCCCCGGGTCCCAGCTTGGGGTATTTAAGATCATTTTGGTGTCAATAAAAGGTTCTTAACTACGAGTCACAGCTTAATCCGCTGATTGGACACATCATTGTCTGTCTGTGTTCTTTATTTTTGTCTTATTTTTACTGAAACAAGTGGCGTTGATTAAGATGAAAATTGCTTGTTAAAAATTGGTTATTGTAAATATAATTCACAATAAAACATCTGTATTGTTGTGAATAGACATGTTGTAGCAATTGGTTGGGTCTTTAACCGATTACCAGTCATTCACGTTAATACACATGGCTTTCAAAAATTTAAATTAAAAAGACCTAAGGTCTGCATATATTTTTTAAAGCAGCATCGAATAAAATTAATCAAAGCACTTGATTTTAAAAAATCTCTAATTTCACTTTTAAACTATAGGATTTGCAACAAGTTGATGTCTCTTCGGTTTCTTGAAGGAAAACTCTCACTCTTACTCCTTTATCCCATTGAATTGGCATTGCAACATTTTATTGATCTTTACATCCGCTACAAGACTTGCCTTTAAGGCATGGGTGTAATCTATTAATTATAGCACATCGATGCGACATCGCGATAAAATCGCAGCAGTTTCGCCTCGGCAGCCGAGCTATCTTGATCGTGGCTGGCTCGGGTCGTTCCATACAAATTGTACGGCATATCTCATACTACTTTTGGGCATAGTTAACCCTGCGCCTGCCTGTTCTAGCTAATGGGACGGATTTATCCCAAGGTGTGAGAACGATGATGCCTATCACCGACACCAATGGAATTTATTGAAACGCCCACGGGAGTAAGTTTCTGCTCTTATCTGACGGTGGTTTTATTGGTACGTCTTTGGATGATACTAAAGTGATGCTAAGTGGTTGGCTAAATGCGTTGATGGTGCTAAATCCCGGCTTGGGTTGGCTAAATGCGTTGATGTTGGTGCTAAGTCCTTGCCAATGCTCTGGTGGCAATTAGGAGCGCGTTTCTATTGGTGATTGATATCGACGATCATAAAGTAACCGGTCTGATTTGAATGTGGCTACCTGACGTTTAATGTACGTTCTTGGAGCTAGAAGGGGACTCTTTCTCTCTCACTTTTTCAATATATGTCTCTCTATCTCACTAGCAGATAGTTAAAAACTGGAGATTGCAATCTTTTCTCATAATAGGTACAAAGGGGCAAGTGAACAATCGAAGCCATTTTCATGACTGCCGACGCTCATAGACATCCGCATAGAGGTTATACAGATGCGCTGACCTCCTTCATCCTACCTCCATGACCTGATGACCATGACCATGAGCTACACACTACAAGAAACGCGACAGCACAGCTGTCTCTTTACACCGGTCTCGTGTAAGCGAGAGGTACCTCCCCAGTAGTGCCGGCCTAATTCAGCTACATGCATGCATGCATGCATGTAGCGTGGCATTACCTCATACTTGATGATTGGTATACGTTATTTACCTCATATTTGTGATTTGTTGACCACACCACATTTGCCTAGCACAACGCTAAGTACTTACCGTAAGGACTTGTTTCACAACTGATACTAAAAATCGACATTATAATATTTTTTTATCTACTTTGCTACGCCAATTCTGTGTTACCTATTAGGGAGTAAGCGACAGAATTATGCCCGTAATGCAAACGCTTTAACTTTTTCAAAAATTGCAATGGAAGAGAAACAGGTAAAACTGAGCGCCATCTAGTGGCATGAAATACATACTGCATAAATATTTTGACAGTTGACGCCATCTTTCGGTCAGTTTTCCGCCCTGTTTGATATCGACCTGACGTTTTCATTTTGTGAGTCAGTTTTAGTACACGGTATGAAAAAATATAACACTAAGTAAAAAATATAACAGTAATAAAACTTAGCGTTTTATTTAAGTATTTTACTATTTAAGTATTTTACGATTCCGATGGTTCAGAAGCCTTACAGCATCCAAGGTCACGGATGGACTGTCATATCGGTACCCGAAGATTTTTTTAATGGTAGAGGAGGGTAAACGAACTGTCGGAGCCATTTTCATGCCTACCGACGCCCACAAACATTCGCATAAAGGCTATACAGATGCGCTGCACCTTTCTCCTCCCACCTCCATGGGCCACCGGCTACTTACACACCGCGCGAAACGCGATAGCACAGCTGTCACTTTACGCCGGTCTCGTGTAAGCGAGAGGTACCTCCCCAGCCGTGCCGGCCCAATTCGACTGCATGCAAGCATGCAGTGTGCCACTACCTCTTACTTAAGATTTATAATTATTTTATTCTGAGATATTTACATGTAAACAATATATTACTATTACATTGCAATCTTGTACTGTCTCCGCTTTGATTAGGGAGGGAAATTGGAATTACTTCCTACTCCTACTTTCTTCTGATTAAATTCATTGCGGGTCCCAAGACAGATTTAGCTTTTCCCTCGGGCTCCCTGCGATCATATCAAAGGGTCAAATGTGGTTGTCGCTGTCGATCCTGGCGACACAGAAGTAGCAGCGGAGGGAACGAGTGGTGGGCCAAAGCCCGTTAAAAAAAATGTAAACAATATAACATCAATCAATCATCAGTAAAAGCGCATGAAACATTATAGTTTCCGTAACTTTCTGTAGTTTGTCTTCAGCACGCTCATGTCGCTTACGCCTCTTAAGGTGACACACAGATTCTTATCACTATCAAGTTTTTTGTAGATTCAAATCTTCAAAATATAATCAACTCAGCCGTTTTACAAATGGCCTTAGGACCTGTTAAATGATAAAATGTATTCATAAAAACCATCTAAAGATACGTACAGCCTATCTTCAGCTTATATCGGATATGACACGACCCCCGTCCGAGATCTAACGGTCCTCCCGCGATAGCGTTTATAGTTTCTTGTAAAGCGCTACTGCGCTGCCCGAGGCCACGGCCGAATAGGGAAATAATTTTGACCTGACAGTCCCTTGCAGTCAACCAGCCTGCCAGTTTGGCGCGAATTACGATTGTTTGATATTGGAACAATTTAAATTTAGAACAATAATGCTGAGGGCCAGTAAACTTGTTCTGTCAGTGCCTTCTTGAAGTTCGTACGGAACCAATCTATTGTTCAGTTGCAGTCCACACCAGGTTGCTTCTTTGGCGCGAATTACGATTGTTTGATATTGGAATATTTTAAATTCAGAACACTAATGCTGATGGCCAGTAAACTATAAAAACTAAAAAAATATCAAAGTGCCGTCTTGAAATTCGTACGAGTTCAATCTTTTGTTTAACTGCAGAATAATAAATTATATTCAATCTGATTCACACAGGCAAAATTTTTGAGGTAACAAATATTAAATAAACAGACGAATTGATATCATCCTTTTTATAGTCCCTTTAAATATGATATAAGGAAAAGTTGACGAAATGTAAATACAATATTTTAGTAAATAGGCCAAAATTTAAGGTTCACGACCGCAACCGTAAATGTACAGTTCCGATGTAAACTTTATGTTTCCAAACCGATATCATTGGCCAATAAAAATGCTCTCAAAATCTCGTAACCTTTGCCTTACTTTCGCGGTATAATTAAAAAAAAAGCGATCGGGCAAATTTGAAAAACGAATTTCACGTAAGCCGATCAGATTGCGAGCATAAGATCTAGATCATTTAGGCACGCAACAGGTAGCGGTAAGTGGGTGAAAGGTTTCATTGTAGTGTCACGAGTCCGACCGGCCATTTTATATAAGCTTGTAAATAAATGAAGGCGAAATAATACGCCGGCAGCGTTATTGTTCCGTTCAGATTTGATATCGCGATGGAAAAGGCGATAGTGCCAGGCAAAACTGTGATTTTGCTTATTTCATGAATAGATAGGGTCATTAAACCGGCTGATAATGATAATTCTTGCGAAATATCGCGGCATTTCGTTGCACAACGTCGCCATATTTAATTGATCTGACAGCTCGGCTACTTAAATGGCGCCAAATATTTTATTACCCATACGTAACGAAAACACAATAATTTACAATAAATATTTCGCGATAATTGTGTACAATTAACAAAGATTGTTGGTCTAATTTAAATATTTTTAGCATATCAAAGATTTCTTGGATAAGCTTAAAGAATTAATCCACGGAGTTATTATTTTCAATTATTTACATTCGCCATTTTTTTTTACTATTGCAGTCCACTGTTGGACGGCGGCCTCTCCCATAGCACGCCACTGGTCTCGATCTTCGGCTAACCTTTCCCACTTCCTGCCCACAGCTTTGTGTATGTCGTCACTCCATCTAGTCACAGGGCGTCCTACATTACGTTTGCCGGTGCGCGGTCTCCACTCTTGAACCAGTCGAACCCAACGATCATCGGTTCTGCGGCAGATAATTATGACCGGCCCACTGCCACTTCAGTTTGCTAATCCGAGTAGCTATGTCGGTTACTCTAGTTCTCTGGCAAATTACTGATGATGATGATGATTTTTTTGGGCACCTTTTGGGCTTTGGAAGATGATGGAATAAACTTTGCTAGTTGAAGATCTTTTCAACCAGTTTTTTTAATGTATTTTAAGGGGTAAACAATTTCACGACTCCCGACGTGCATAGACCGCATAGAGGTTATACAGATGCGTTGTCCTCCGTTGTCCTCCTCACTCAATTGGCCACCGGTTACTTAAACATTGCACGAGACGCGACAGCACGATACCGTAATGTGACAGCTGGTTACAATACGCCGGTATCGTGTACGCTAGAGGTATCTCCCAGGTCGTGCCTAACTAATACGGCTGCATGCATGGCATGGGTGGCAGCCTGGCCAGCACTATCTCTTGCCATAAACCTCGTCTACCATGGTAGCACTCACTACGTGGGCTCATGCACAATAAATTTACTAAAGATCATCACATGATCAAATGCATAGTTTACGATTCTATAAAGAACACAGACAAACATTCGTAGATAGATACAGGGCTTGACTAACTTAGTGTGATAAGGCCACAGTATTATTAATTACAAGCTGCGCCCCGCGGTTTCACCCTCGTAAATTTCGATTTCGTGGAAAATCCCATGGCAGAATAGGAACATTTTTTCGGGATAAAAACTATCCTATGTGTTAATCCAAGTTACCCTCTATGTGTGTGCCAAATTTAAAAGAAAACGATTCGTCAGATTTTGTGTGAAGGAGTAACAAACAAACATACAAACTTTCGCATTTATTATATTAGTAGGATGCTAAAATCGTGAATAGTCCAGCTTCTTTAACCTGTCAAACTATTCAGTCTACTTTCTGTCAGTCTGTCCGTAGGTACATCATTTGAAAGGCGGCCCTTATCAATACAGACCTGTAATCACATATGCTGAACGCAATAAATGGTTAAGGCACAAAGCCCAATCGACTTCGCTTTGAACTTGTATCTGTATTGTTATTTAAAGTTGTCATTGGCAGTTTTAGATAGTAGACAGACGGACAAAAAGTGATCATCTATATCTATATCTATACTATATAATAAGTCTGTAGAAGGGTCAATTCTGTACATTGAAAATATTAAAAAAATAAATAGCAGGGGGTGTTACTGGATCGATACCAAACCCAAATATGCGATTAAAAAAATTTTTGTCTGTCTGTCTGTATGTTCAGGCATCACGTGAAAACTAACGGTTCGAATTCTATGAAACTTGGTATAATTATACCTTATTATCCTGGGCATAAAATAGAAAACTTTTTATCCTGGAAAAATACGTAGAAAGATAATATAATATGGTTATTCGATGACTTAGCGGTAAGTAACATTCGTATGACCCGAGCTAACGAAGTTTCGTAAATATTCTTTTTTTTTTTTTTTTATG
>LUGF01025290.1:27500-61855 GCA_001625245.1 Calycopis cecrops
TACCGGGGTGGATACTGAAGACAGGTCTCGGAGTCATCGTTTTACACTGGGGTGGCATAGGCCCTAAGTAAGTACAAGCACAACAACTTGGTTTAATCGTTGTCGTTATGTGTGAGGTTCAGTAACATAAACTCTTACTACACACTTTGAACTATCAAACCAAGGAGGTGCTCTTATAAGTAGAGGGGACTAAAGAGCAGGAAGAGGTAGTGCCACACCGCATGCTTGCGTGCAGCCGAATTGGGCCGGCACGACCGGGGAGGTACCTCTCACTTACACGATACCGGCGTAAAGTGACAGCTGTGCTGTCGCGTTCGGTGTGTTAGTAGCCGGTGGTCCATGAAGGTGAGAGGAAAAAGGAAGGTAGCGCATTTGTATATTTTATTTTATTTTCGAAACATAACGGACTTACGTCCACTTTATAATTTACATATAATTCAAATACATATATAAGACATATAATTCAAATATTAAAGTCGCATCAACAATATAGCTCATTATTCAAATTTCAAAATTAGATTGTGTATGACAAGATTCAGTTCTCGCCGATTTATAAATCTCAAATCAATATTCGTATCATTAATAATCGCACACACTCTTGTCAAAACATTATTTTTCGTATAATCGGATCTGAAAAAGTCTAAATAAAAGATGGTATTTGATCTCACGCTTCTTCGTGGTACAACATAATATAGTTCATTACAAAGCATCGAACAATCTGTGATACCGTTTAATAGTTTATATAAGAACTTTAAATCACAAGAAATTCTGAGAGAAGCAAGTGACGGAATATTAGAGAATACTGATAGCTTTTCATAATTATGATCGATAAATGGGTCAGGAAAGCCTGTCCTTGGCGCTAAAATTCTGAAGAATTTATGTTGAACAGTTTCGACTTGTTTGACATGAGTATGTGCGATGGGATACCATATCATCGAAGCATACATTAGAATTGGCCTAACTAGTGTTAAATACAAAGTTTTAAGAGTAGTTGGTGACTTAAATTCAATCGATGATCTTTTTAAAAAACCTAACATTTGTAAGGCTTTATTAACAATGTAGTTTCTATGTGCATCGAAAGTCATTTTTCTATCAAATATAACTCCAAGG
This sequence comes from Calycopis cecrops, assembly GCA_001625245.1. Lineage (NCBI taxonomy): Eukaryota > Metazoa > Arthropoda > Insecta > Lepidoptera > Lycaenidae > Calycopis > Calycopis cecrops. The sequence continues at coordinate 28,611 of LUGF01025290.1, forward strand.
TCACGAATTTCGCTTACTCTGTCTAATATCACATCATTAAGTTTGTAATTGTAAATAATTATATTTCTACTTCTAGTAAAAGTCATAGAACTACACTTTTTCAAATTCATAGAAATATCATTTTTCGTGCACCATACAAACACCCTATTTATGCACGCTCTATGCGGATGTCTATGGGCATTGGAAGTTATGAAAATGTCTGCTCGTATGTCCCCTTATACTACAAAAAAAATAAAAAAAAAATTGTCAAAAAAGTTTATATTATTTGCGTTGTGACAATCATGATGAGGGTATAGAAAAAAAGAAAATATAACAAACATTCCTCTTCCTTAAAGGCCGGCAACGCGTCTGCAAGACACCTAGATTTGCGGATGTCTATGGGCGGCGGTAGTCACTAAGCACCTGCTCGTTGGCCCCCTATATCATAAAAAAAACCACAAACTATTATGGTTCGACGTTTAAAAATAACTTGTTTTCTGTATATCTGTAGTACCTACGTCAGACCCTAACCTAGCTCAATATTGTTACCTCTAGTGAGCAGCTCCAATAACTTGCTGGAGAAATGGTACTCCGATGTGAACATCTTGGCATAACACTGAAACACTTTGCCTCAAAACACTAAAGAAGTTTTGCCACACACGACGTTTCTTAAAAAAAAAAACAACACGAGAAATTATTATTATTTGCCACTCGCGACTTTGCTATTTATAAACAACACTCAAACAAAATAGTTTGCCAGAGTAGACTTTGATTTTTATCAAACAATATTCAAACTAAAGGTTTTGCCACAGGAGACTTTGATTTTTATTAAATAACACTCAAACGAAAGGATTTGCCGCAGGAGACTTTGAATTTTATCAAACAATACGCAAACTAAAGGTTTTGCTGCAGGAGACTTTGATTTTAAAACACTCAAACTAAAAGGTTTGCCACACGCGATTTTACTTTTAAAATACGCTAAATTCTGTCACACGTGACACACTTCTAAACACTCAAAGGTCTGTCACACGTGACACAGTTCTAAACTCTATGTCACAACAAACGCGTGTGGTGACGGCAACGCACACCCCGGGGCCGATCGCGAACTGTTTAATTGTACGAGTCCCGATTCATTAGGGCACCCACGGTTCAGGGACGTATGCGATTACATCATTTTAATGGCTCGATGTTTTTATACTACTATTTACTATGTCACTACCATCAGCGTATGTCTAATAAGGACAGCAAGAAAATAAATGAAGGAATAATGGGAGGAGGAAGAAGGGCATCTTATCTGTATAATAGATAATATAGTTAATAATAGTAAGTAAGATAATATAGCTGAAGAACAAAAGATGAAGATTTTCAACAAATAATAGCTAACAAAATGCAGCTACCACTACAAAATGGCGGGCAATAAAACGCCAGATAAATCGGCCAGCGCTACATTTAAACATTCGAACAACACGCCCCAGTAAAACAATACTCATAGTTATTTTAACGACAGAAGGAAACTATAACTATTCTAAAAACAGGCTATCGAAAGGCACCTCGACACCCAGTAGATATTTCAAGTATTTTATTTACTCGCCGCTGAATACGGCCCACGACTTTGTTGGGGAGGTCAGGGTTGTCGACGCTCGTCTTTTGACCTCTTTATGTCTATCTTCCACTTGTTAACGATAAAAATCTATACTTATCCCTCTCGCACAGGCCGCGACACTTCGTTTGACACTTAACCCTAAACGTCATTGTCGTTTCTGTCCCTTTCTGTCGCTCAGTATGACTGATATCGCCGTTTCGTCACAACAGGTTATGACATATCGGTCACCTTTTGACCCAAACATCGGCGGGTGCTCGGTCCTCTTTCGACTTTTGTTTTGTGTATAAGTGCGTCCTTGTCGCTCGAGTCACGACCCCTGCGACTAGCCACTTGAATAGATTAGGTGTTTTCGTATGAGTTCGGGTTCAATATTCAATGATAGCTGGTTTGTTGGTGTTTTGAATTTGGAATTTATATTAGAGTTATACACAATGTCGGCAATGGATTTACTATTTTTTCAGTCACGCAGCTTCTCAGTTCTCTTGGCACCCAACTGCGCCAGAAGGACGGGTATTGTTTATATGAGAGTGACACCCATTTTAAAAAATATTTGAGTAAATAGTTGTTTTTTTTTAAAGATAGGTTATCCACTTAGGTCAGTGGTTATTAACCTTTAAGTCCTGAGGGACCATTTGACAAAATTTTCCTTATGGCGCGGACCACGCCAACTGGGTGGCCCGCAGCATAACAAAAATTTTGATTATTGATCTGGAGGTAATGGCATGGCTCGTCGACCACTTGAGATGCTTGGTGTTGGTGGTTCTTAACCAGTGGTCAGAACCACTGTCATATAGGCCATTTTTCTTTTTTTTTTTTCGCGGGGAGATGCATTTACGCACTGCCACCGGGCCGTAGGATGAAGTCCAGTGGATGTGTGTAGGACTCCCGGATAAACCGAGGCTTTACCCCACCTGCCTCATTTAACCTTTCCCCTCTATTGGCCACTTCAAATAAGAAGCGCGCTCCCCCCTGCAATGCAGCATTGTACTATCATCATCTTACAAATTTTGGTAAGAGGTAGTGCCACACTGCATGCTTGCATGCAGTCGAATTGGGCCGGCACGACCGGGGAGGTACCTCTCGCTTACACGAGACTGGCGTAAAGTGACAGCCGTGCTGTCGGGTTTCGTGCGGTGTGTAAGTAGCCGGTGGCCCATGGAGGTGGGAGGAGAAAGGAGGGCAGCGCATCTGTATAGACTTTATGCGGATGTTTGTGGGCGTCGGTAGTCATGAAAATGGCTCCGGCTGCTCGTTTGCCCTCCTATATCAAAAAAAAAATCTCGTACAGTGTTATGAGCTGATGCTGTTAATCACATTACAAAACATCTTGTATCGCGATGTTTGTCCGGACTAATCTCGGAAACCACCGCTCAGAGATCAGAAACTAATTGCAGATAATAATAGTATAAGATAGTGCCACACTGCATGCTTGCATGCTGCCGAATTGGTCCGGCAAGACCTTGGAGGTATAACCTCTATGCGGATGTCTATGGGTGTCGGTAGTGATGAAAATGGCTCCGACTGCTCGTTTGCCCTCGCATAGTATAAAAAAAAAATCAATAAAATTTCACGCCAACTTCGTCTCACTTAATTTCGGCTATATTCAATTTTGACTAATTACCATTAGATTGGCACAGCTACGCGTGGTCCGTTCTGATGGTATAATCTACACTTGCATCCAATCTGTTATTTTTCTACGGTACATTACAGTGCACAAGTCTCTCTACCGCACACAGACAAAACACACACACACACACTCAGAGCGTATCGGCCTCGTAAGTTTTTCTATCGGCTGACCTGCGGCGATCGAGAGCGCACAGAGAGCTGGATTACACGGAGCTGCGAAAAATGGATGCGCTGCTATATTTTTTTTATGGTACAGGTGGCAAACGAGCAGTCAAAGCTATCCGCGTAGAGGCTATTAAGTGTCTGTCTGTCTGTCTGTCTGTCTGTATGTTCAGACATCACGTGAAAACTAACGGTTCGATTTCGATGATTGGTATAATTATACCCTATTATCCTGGACATAAAATGGGATACTTTTTATCCTGGAAAAATACGTAGAAAAATAATATGATATGGTTATTCGATGATGACGATGACGATGATAACGAAGTTTCGTAAATATTCTTTTTTTTTTTTTTATGGTATAGGAGGGCAAACGAGCAGTTTTAGCCATTTTCATGACCACCGACGCCCATAGACATCTGCATAGACTACAGATGCGCTGCCCCCCTTTCTCCTCACACCTCCGTGGACCACCGGCTACTTGCACAAACCACGAAATGCGACAGCCCAACTGTCACTTTACGCCAGCCTCGTGTAAGCGAGAGGAACCGCCCCGGTCGTAATCCATGTCGACCGTAATATTGTACTTATATTAAGAAAATTCTTATTCTCGTTTTTCTCTTCATTTTCCCTCACTCAGTTTATGATAATATTAGACCCATTATAATACGATTATCTATTAAGTATTAAAAGCGTGCGGTCTGATTCTTGAATTAAATTTAACCCAAAGTACGTAGAGCTATCGCTCAGCGCCATTGACCTCCTGCCCTTTATTCTTGTATAAGGTGACGATGGGCTACCGATCGAAACAATGCCCAATACTTACACATTTAATGTTTATTAACATTCTCTTCTTAAGCTTCTTTCTTCGTTTCGTTTCTGCTTTTTTGTCAAAATATGTTTTTATGAAACATAGATTCTACAAATCTTAATTAAATTTCAACATTGTATGAATCATCGCAAAACGCAAAGAAATACACTAAAATCTACTAACTACAAATAAGTTTCACATGAGAGCTCATGGCATTCTGGTATTTATATTTTCTTATTAAATCAAAAAAATAAACATCCACAATTGATTATAATAGAGTTTAAGTTATATAAAATTTTGTATTACCGTATCCAAAACCGTAACATCATTATACCGTAAGCAACTTTAATATTACCTACCTTATACAGTTTTGACTAATCCGATGTCCAATTACAGATCTACACAATACACATTTAAATTATTGTTAAAAGTTCTGTATGTAATAAGTAATTGGTGCAGACTACATAAACTACCTCCTCCTACAGCTCTACATTCGCAGCTGCATGTTAAGAAAGCGCGATGTCTGGCGTCGGCGCGTGCGCAGCGCATGTTTTTGCCACGATGAATATTTATCGTCCGCTATGGCCATTAGCGGAGACCAGCCTTATACAGTCAGCGTCAAAAGTAGTTAAACACACTCCACAGTCCCGGGAATGCTTTCGACTCCTATTTCGGTGGAAAGGTCAACTTACACTGGTCTCAGTTTTACTATTAACAAAAATATAGTCTAGTAAGACATAGCAGTCAAATATGCAGTTCATATCTTAGTTTAGTTGCCATTGTATCAAAAGCATTTCTTAGTCCTGGGAATAGTTTCGACTTCTAATTAAGTGGAAAGGTCAACTTACACTGGCCATAGTGTTACTATTAACAAAAATGTAGTTTAATGAAACGTATTGGTTAAATATCAATTAATGTATAAGTTTAGTTGGCATTGTATCAAAAGCAGTCAATGCATAGTTCCGGGAATGGTTTCGACTTCTAACTTGGTGGAAAGGTCAACTAACACTGGTTTCGGCATTACCATTAATATCATCTAGCAAAAATATCATTAAGTTAAACATATTGGTCTTATCTAAGTTTCATTGTAATTGTGCCAGAAGTAGAAACTCAACGAGTCGGGACTACTTTCCCCTTCAAAATAATAATATGTGAAAAAGTGAACTTAATTTAATTACTAAAATATACTCTAGAAAAACAACTTTAATTTTTTTTTTCTTATCGTAATAAAGTATGACATATCTTGCTGATAATGTAACATGCTATCAGTGGAAGAATGGTTAAATCGAGCTCTGTTAGAAGCTAAATAAAAAATCTTTCCTCTTTAAATATTAGTATCGAAATAAATAATTCAAAGTAAAGAAATAAACAACAGAGCAAGATTTAAAAGTGTTCAGATATAAGTTGAAGTTAGGTCATAGATACATTATATTTCCAGGGCTACCTAACTTTGATTCCTCATTATTTAAAAATATCAAACTCAAACTGGTTTTGGAGTAACTTGAAAATAAAATACTCCTATAACCATTTGACCTCTTGTATAGCTTGGGTGTGGTCCGAATGCCGTTTTACCGTAACAGGCACCAAACTAATGCGAGGTGTTTAAAAAGCTAATGATTTGTATCATGTCCAACTATTTGAAGTTTAAATCTAATGAGACAGGGCAAACATAACTTTACGTAATATTATGTAGTGATCATTTTTAGAAGAAAACCTTTTTTTTTATGTTGAAGAAGGGGAAACATTTACGTATGATATCTAGGAACCCGGGTGGCCCCTAGGCCTATGTAGGACTCGACTAGTGCAAATAGCCCCTGCCTTATTTTTAGCCTCTATAAAATTGGAGGGTCCCAGGTCTGCTAGCAACGGATTTCCTTCAGCCACAGGTATGCTTCGGCGAAAAGGCCAAATTTCTAGTCCCTACTTAGTTGTCGGAATACTGCCACTGTCGCCACTGCTATAAGAAAACCTTCTTAACTTATTTTATTATAGTTTTTACAGCAAAATGAGGAGTGGAAGAAGCCTTGACCCATATAACTATCCACTTATTCCACAAAAAGCATCGTGCTTTTTCATCAGCATTTAATTTACCCAGAAAAACATTACAGATACTATCCAACAACAAAAGAAATGTCCAAAAACAAATGAATTATCTCAGTTCACCTATATATATTATGACACCATGTGTGGAAGACGTCAATTTTTTTGCTGTCTGTACACCAGAGGCGCTGATCGCTGGAAATTGATTCAACTGCTTATCAAGGTGATGATTAACATCTCATACGGATCGCTGTTGTGACGGCTGTAGACGCATTTGTAAATACTTATACTCGTAATATGTTACGAATATACAGCGTGTTTTTATTTTAGAATAGAATGTAGTTTATTTAGGACAATTACAATGTTGCACATTTTATATTACACAGTAATCGCTTATTCTAAAGCACATTATACAGAAGAATTCTAGTCCAGGAGCCTGAGCACATTTGTAAAGATACATTTAGGTTGAAATAAATGTTTTTATTTTTCATGTTTAATACAGTACAAAATGAAGTTTCTGAACACAAAAAAAAAATGAAAAAATAGAAACCAAAATTCTTATTATAGCAACACGAAACAGAAAGACACTGATATAATCAATGTTTAAAACAAATGATAAGCCTATTAGTATTATAAATTTATAGCAACATAGTTCAAATTTGGCACATTTTAAACGTAGATTACAACATTTAAATTACATTTCTACTTTCTAACATTTTTTATAGCATAGGAGGCAAATGAGCAGGTGGGCCCATTAAATGATCACCAACTCTCATAGACATCCGCAACAACAGGACCGTTTCAGAGACGAACAAGATCTTTCCTCGAAGACAAATTGAAATAAAATAAAAATATTTTATCCCAAAAAATTAAAAGTTTGGATTGATTTTATGGGGGTAACACCGCAGGGCACAGCTGCTATTGAACATACATTTTGTATTTTTTGCTAAAGATTTTTCCGATGAACATTTTTATAGTATAGGAGAAGAATAAGCAATCGAGTCACATAATGAAAAATGGCACACATACAAATGCAACACCAGAGGCTGTACAGCAGCACAAGTGTGAGCTCTCTCGTTTACTCGATACCTGAGTAAAGTGTGAGTAACAGCTTTGACGTCGCGTTTCATGCGGTGTGTAAGTAGCAGGTGGCCCATGGAAGTGAGAGGAGGAAGGAGGGCAACGATTCTGTATCATCTCTATGCGGATGTTTATGTATGTCCGTAGATAAATGGCGCCGGACTCCTACCCGCTAAATCCCCTCTGTATTTTCTCCTCCTACATTACGGCGGGAACAAAGGCACGNNGCACTCATTAATAAGAATTGCGACTTTACGCTGGTCTCCTGCAAGCGAGAGGTACCTCCTCGGTCTTGAGAGAGGTTATACAGATGCGTTGCCCTCCTTCCTCATCCCACCTCCATGGGCCAACGGCTTCTTATACACCGCATAAAACGCGGCAGCACAGCTGTCACTTTACGCCGGTGGCGTACAATATATTTAATTATTTTTCTGTATTGTTAAGATAGGTTTTGTTTTGTGCAGCAGAAAGAATATTTCATTCATGCATTAATTCATTCAAATAAACTACTACTCTTCTTGCTTTCGCACACACATGAACCCGCTATTGCTTGGTCTGTCCTTTCTAACATCCAGGCGCGTCAGAAAACACAAAGGCGCCTTACCTCCATGGCCCATGGCACTGGCTAGTGGCTACTCTTACACCGCACTAAACGCGACTCTTTACGCGAGGTATCGTGTAAGCGGTACCTCCCTGGTAGTGCCGGTCCAATTCGGATGCACACAGCATGGCACTACTATTGAATTGAAACCATCATAAAAACTGAAGTGAAAGACTCGACCCTTCCATCTTCTTAGAAGTCAAGTGCGTATACTACGATTCTAAAAAAACAATAAATCCAAGTCAAGCGAAACTTGACTTCTGTGTGAGAAAACCATCGCAAAAAAAAACAGAACGGAAACACCCATCGTAACGCCAAGCCCCGCCATACAAGACTATAATTATTAACCTCAGATAGTCGGCAAAAAGTCGAACACGCTGTACATCATGTACAGTCCGCAACGAAACCAATCGAGAAATACCTTCACGCGATTTTGACTGCTATATTCTATGGACTAAGATATTTTTTCCTTTGGCATATTATAGTGGAGATGAAAGCCTTATTTGTGCGACCGACTAACAACTGGCACGAGCCAAACATTAATATGATGTGAAAAGAAATTGATTGCAGTTCTATGCGCACGCTGTATCATTAGCGACTACCGGGTTGGATTTAATTTAATTTAATGTTATTTTATTAGCTTTTTATTACCCTCTGTATTATTGCTTGAGTTGAGTGAGCCTTTGGGAGATCAAAAGATTACTTTGATGCTTTTTTATGATATAAATAAGGGGGCAAACGATCTGTCGGAGTCATTCCACGACCACCGACACCCATAGACATCTGCATAAGCAGATGCGTTGCCCTCCTTCCTCCTCCCACCTCCATGGGCTACCGGCTATACACTGCTTTTCGGAATGCACTGAGTTTCGGAATTTACCTCATAAAGAATGAAAAATACAGTTGGTTAATTATGTAACAGTAATCGAACTAGGAACGCAAAGAAAAAACACCCGCGCTCTTTTATTATTCAAATATATTGCGAATGGACAATTAAATGCTAAATAGTTGGTAATGAGCGAGCCGGTTGAAGTGTGAAATGGTTTTTGTAAGTGTAAACTCATGCCCTGTACGTAGGGTTGCCAAAAAAATCAAAAAGCTTGACACAGGCTTAAATTTGACCGGAAATTTTGCTCTGAGCACTAGGTGACACACTGGGTTTTTAAAGAAAATAAATGGTAGTTTTGTCTAGACATATATTTGTGTTAAAGCTTTTTTATTTGTCAATTCCTATATGCCTAACAAAAGCCGGGCAGGCCAGATTCGTGTTAATTTGGCCTCACACAACTGTAACTAGCCGGATATGTCTAGCCAAATACTAACACTTGACAGCCCTAAATAAAAGTCTCCTATACGTTGAAGTCGAAGATACACGTTCTATTGACTTAATTGTAATTTGTGTCTTGGTCTGGTAGGCTTTTGTCATTAGACAATGCTCACTAAAAACTTGCAATCAAATCTCCCAAAAGACTAGTCCTGGGATATTAAAAATTGATTAGATATTGAACTAGCGTGAACTTTAGTCCTACAGGTTTCTATGCTTTTATAAAACAAGTGTCTTCAGATGCATTAAAATTGAAATCGAGCACATCAGAAAATATGGAAAGGAATATGAGATTTCGGGCAGCAAAATTTAAGTTTAGTCCAAAATATTAGTGAGAATTGATTTTTTTTGACAACCGAACTGCAATCGAACCGACTCTAAGCGTCTTTGTTTTTTTTTTTTAATTAGTGTAAGGGGGCAAACGAGACGTCGGAGCCATTTTCATGACTACCGACGCCCATAGACATCGTGTAAGCGAGAGGTACCTCCGCTATCGTGCCGGACCATTAGGCCCGGTAGCCATATGCAGCGTGGTACTACCTCTTTCAAAATTATTTTATTAGATGAGCATCGTCACTAAATTGACTGCAGTATAGAAAATACTTTTAGCTGCCAAGAAAATTGTGAATTCCGACGCAACTTTCTTCTGATCATGGCCTCCCGGTCTGAAAGGTAATTATTTTATTATGATACATAATCAAAGGTTATTAATTCATTTTTTAATGCATTACTTTCTACCGATCTAATGACATGGCCGGGCTAGTTTCTCTAACGGATAATATTAATATTCTACTATACATCATTCTTAAAGTGCGGCTGATATCGACAGAGATGAAAGGAAATTCATTTCCCAGAGGAAATTGTTTGTGGAAGTTTAAAGGAAAACAACTACATTCCACAGTGCACGAAAACATTGACATTTGATTTGTTTATGCGAGAAAATTTGCTCCTGGGTTGGAATGGAATGTACATGACACCGTCTTAAAAATTATGGCTGTGCTATGCTTTGTATGGAGTTTGTGAATAGCTGGGACCGGGTCAATGAGGACATTTTTTTGTTCAGCCAGTGTTGTCCCACTGCTGAGCAAAAATCTCCCCCAAACTACGCCAACCATTCTGTTATTTTGCCTTCTGAACCAGCTTTTCTTCAAAGCATCAAGATCGTCCCACCAACGATGAGGGTATACTAATAAAAATTCTAAAAAATGTCTTACGACATTATTCGCTAGAAGACATAGACATCTACTACTATCTGCCCTTGGTGAGGTGTCCGGAATTTGTCAACTTATAGTCTGGCATGCTTAATCTCTAATCTGTATAGATTTTTTTTACATGTACCGTCATGATTTAAAATGTCCTGCCGTAGGTCATCACACTGACAAACTCTACGACCTCTACTAAAACGGACCATAGCAATTACTTCATTACAAGAAACCTAACTATGTCGTTGTTACGGATATCTGTGGGCGTTAGTGACCACTTTACATCAGGTAACCCAACTGCTCGTTTGCCTCCTATGCTATAAAAAAAAACCTGACTGCTCTTAGGTAAATGATAGGACCTGGTTGACCGAGCTTCGCTCGGATAAAAAATAATAAGACGGAATTCCACCATCTATTGAGGAGTAAAAAAACCATAATTATATATAATATAATATAGATGGCGCTGATATTATATAATATATATTATTATTTATTATATCTTGAAAACCGAGCTTTTCTCGAACCTGGGACCTTGATAAATCGATTCCTTGAGCCGAAAAACCCCTAATCTGTAACTTTCATGAAAATCGTTGGAGCCGTTTCCGAGATCCTGATTACACATATTATATAATTATATATTATATAAATATACAAGAATTGCTCGTTTAAAGATATTAGATACAGCAATACTGACTAAACCCTTGCGGGTGCCGTCAGCCGCTATAATTGGAGGTCCCCGGACCTGCACGAAACAGGATCCCTCCAGCGATAGGCCGGCCTTGGCGACAAGGTCACTGCTACGTCGTGGGAACCATGCAATGGGCTTAGGTTCCCATCCTGACCCCTGGCTCCAGTACTCCAAAGGTGTACGCCACCAATTTGTCCAAAATCGGATCCGCCAGTAGTCCCATGCACGCCACCGTGTGCTGATTCAAAGGGACAGAGGAAGGAGCTCAGTTGAGTTTCTCTTAATCAGGTCTCTCCCCCGAAGCTTGTCCGGTATGGGTAGCCCGGTCCGACATAACCTTGGGGAACACATAAGCACGCAAGCCCCCCCACCACGGCAGATGTCAGCCTCTTCGCAGGGGCACAAAAAATACCTAGAGATACCTCCTCCATCGAGCCGGCCGAATTCAACTACATGCATGCAGCAAAACACTGTCTCTTCCTAAATGTTTATCAAGTGCTAATAAATCTTACGATTTCCTCTGCAGCTGTTGCGTGTTAAGGTTGTAGTACACGACGTGGACATATCCAGTCCAGGCTGAGTGATTGGATCTGGGTAATATACGGCCGGCCGGACGGAACCGGTCGACGTGAATGACGAATGGAACGAACTGTACGTTCATTAAGAGAGTACTGTCATGTGCTAAGGAGTGAATGATTCGCTTCACTATGGAACGTAAGCTTTCTTTGAGAATTTTTTGTAGAATATGGCGGCAAACGAGCATCGTAGCTTTACTTCCTCTTTACTCTTCAATGAGCCACCGGAAACTCAACTCACTCACGTCGATGTCGTCGGTATCGTGTGAACGAAAGGTACATTCACGGTTGTGGCGGCCGAATTCAAATATTTAATGAAAATAATTATAACTTTAGACCTATAAATAAAACCTTTTTTATAAAACAAGAAACAAAGATGGGGTTGGAGTTAAGAATCCGGCAGTACGCGAAGTATAAACTCGGTAATAACCAATGTGCTGGTCACACACAGAAGTGGGATGTACAGAGATCAGATGGGGCAATGAACTTCTACCCCCTTATTAATAAACATAGAATAACTTTATCCAAGTATTAACCTAGTATTAAACTGGCGTCTGTCAAATTTCATAATAATAAACACAAACAGTATGGAATATGACAGACGTCAGTTTAATACTAGGTTAATGATTGGATAAAGTTAATCTATGTTTATTAATAAGGAGGCTAGAGTAGAGGCGGCGTAAGGAATATGAAATCTTGGTCGATTCTTCCGGCCAGGAACCATAACGGCTAATGGAATTGTGATGATTGTTGATTTGGAGCAGCCGTATTACTACTCGGACCATGTAACATGCTCATCACTTAAATCGAATATAGAAGGCAGTTTTTGTATTTTGTGCAATATTTCTTCAGTCCAAAAAGACTGCTGTAATGTCTGATTGTACGGATGCTTATGGGCGTACTTACTCGCTTGTTCCACGCTATATTATTGCTCCCAATTGCCTCGAATACAATGTTGTTCTATGTCGCAAAAAGTAAATAGAGTCATTATGTACCTGCTTACCAAACTGTACCTGACCACATAACCTTTATGCATCCTTTATGCATCCAACCGTGAGTCTTACCAACCGTGGTGTGTACTTATTACCACAAGAAACATGTCACACTGAAATATATCCTCGACCATTGTAATAAGACCCGCCGGGCCGGAGGAAGTTGTTGTTAATAACCTGTGATTTGATAAGACGACCAGTATTCAGAAATGTCAGGGGACAGTGGTGTAATTCCATGGAGCGTGCCGTGCCCTATGGTCTCTATGGTCTGGTGGCGTGGTGGTTATGATTATCTATTTCTGTATAATACACTTGGTTAATTTTGATTAAATTGGCCCTGAGCGGCAGTCTTGGCCTATTATATGATTAAAAAGTTATTTAATCATATACTATTTTATATCATACTAGCTGCGCTCAACGGTTTCGCCCGCGTAAGTTTGGATCCTGTTGAAATATCGAGATGAAACATACATGTTGGCCGATTCTCGATATGCGCACAAAACTTCATGAGAATGGGCCTAGCCGTTTCAGAGGAGTATGGTAATGATTCGAGAATCACTACGTAGTAGTAAAATAGCTTTCCGCCGTCTGTGTGTCCGAATGCAATAAAATTACGCAACAGATTTTGATGGGTTTTTTTTAATAGATAGAGTGATTCAAGAGGAAGGCTTATATGTATAATAACTATTTATTTGAGTCTTGGTCGTAACGTTTAAAGTAAAAAAGCGGCGTTTATAAGGAATAGTCGTTTGTGACCGAATCCCAACGAGCTTTTTAGGTATTTTTAATTTTTTAATAATTCCTTTAGGCAATCTCGTTTTGGATATCTCAGATCACCGAATATCGGCGTTGAGAATATGATATTCCCAACATTAAAGCCGAGTGATACTCGGCCCATGGACGTAGAAGGAGGAGGGAGGGCAGCGCATTTGTACAGTCTCTATGCGGATGTATATGGGTGTCGGTAGTCAATAAAATGGGTCCGACTGCTCGTTTGCCCGCCTATACCATAAACAACTCCAAGTTGCATAACTGTGTAAGTTTACCAGTTAAATATTGTATAATGATTATTGTATGTTGTGTATTATCTTATTTATTGTATATAGTAAATAAACAATGTAACTTAGCTCTGAATAAACATTTTTCTATTTCTATTTCAATTAATAGGAAAGTTCTTAAAGAAAACATCAAAGTTCACTGAAAACTATAAATACAGCGTGGTATCCCGTAAATATGCTTTAGTACCCTCAGTGGTTCCCAGTTATTTATTCTGATTGCTGGTGGTTTATGGTCCCGCGGTTCCCCCTCCTCCCGCGGCTCCCTCAGCTCCCGCTCGCTCTCCCATGACGTACGTCTTTTGGGCGGGAAAACGTAACAATGTGAACGCAACTATCTTTATTAACAATTGGTGTTTAAAGGACAATGTTGTATTATAGCTAGATTTGGTTATCGTGAGATAAAGATAAAGAGAATTCGGGGCTGATAAAACGAGGCATTAAGATGACGATAAGGCATTGAATACAGACGTTGTTCTCCCGCCTGCATTACAATGGGCCATTTTCTAGTATTAAAAATAAAAGTTTATTGAATGTAATCCTTAATGAATATAATTTTTAAAGTCATTGTGTAGTGAAATAATTTGTAAATCATCAATATTTTATTTGAAAATCAATTTTTAAATATATTTATTTTTATTTTAAGTCACGTTACACGAAACAATGTGAAATTGACGATGACGTAACACTGCATGAGCCAAAAAATCATAGAGGCTGCATTCCGAAATCTACTGATAGTACTAGTTAATTATTTTAAAATGTAACTTTTTTTCTGTATTCTATAATATTCACAATAAAGTTTATTCCATTCATTCATTCATAGTACTAGCCACTTGTCAAATTTATAGCTCAACTTATAGATTTGTCAACTGACAACAACAACAAAAAAGTTCTAAATAGTACTGGCACTAATTTTCGGAACGCTACAAGGCTAATGCGTCTCAAGACGCCATTTTGCTTAAAGAAGCATTTTCGGGGGTTATAAACATTATGAATCTTTAATTTGAAAATTTGAGATAAATACTTACCAGCATTAAAAACAAAAAATTGTACAAGTTCCTTGATCACTGATAAACATTCTGGAGTGGTGTTTGAAAACTGGGAAAATAGCCCATACGAAAGTCTTTATGCGTAACTAGTCATCAATAGGTTTAAAAAGGGCTTATTTCCTATCCTATACAACCTGGGGTTCTTCAAGAAAAGAGCTTACTCATACTTAAAAGGCCGGCAACGCGCCTGCAAAGCCTCGAGTTCTGCAGATGTCTATGGGCGGCGGTAGTCATCTACCAACTGCTCGTTTGCCCCTTTTCCTATAAAAAAAAAAATAATTTTCGTGCAGGGTTGTGGGAATTGTCTACCGATGGCCACGACCTAAATTACATATTAAAAATGTACATTATTAACAATATAAAGTACTTTTTCAATATCCTGAGATGAGCAGTGGCAGAGCTACTGTGGTGAAGGATAAGTCAGTTCACCTCTCTTTTGTGGAGGGTCTTGGAGTAGAGTATACAGGGTGCGCCGGGTATTCTTGTACTTACTTGGATCTTCTTACCTTGATCGAATAGAAGAAGAATATCACCCTTAATTCAATTTTTAGCATGAGGTAATCTTGTGTCACACTGCATACATGCATGTCGACGAATTGTGACGACCGGGGAGGTACCTCACACGAAACTGACGTGAAAAGACAGCTATGCTGTCGCGTTTCGTGTGGTGTGCGAGTAGCCGGTGGCCCATGGAGGTGGGAGGAGAGAGGAGGGCACCGTTTGTGTAAGCCTCTATGCGGATGTCTATGGGCGTCGGTATTCATGAAAATGGCTCCGACTGCACGTATGCCCCTTATACAATAACAAAATAAATCATAATCAAGTATGATCAATAAACACTTTGTAAAACATCAGGATTAGCTTGCGTTTAGGTATATACTTAGATTAGATGCCATCATGAAGCCTAGGCGAGCTAACTATAATGTTGTTTCCAAGGATCCCTAGGGAAGATCTATAGGGTGACCACGTTAACGACGTTTGCAAGACTCAATTATTATGTGGTGTGTCGCTGCGAAAATCAGACCGCGGTGCGTTCTCACGCGCCGACTGGTGTCCACTGATAGTACGTCTCCGATAATCTTATGTTACACATTTACAGGACATCAGAATCGGGAAAGTAAGACTATGCCCATCTGGTGCAGCTAGGATGAGAGGAACATGTTCAAATCCCGCCTATGTATGGAATTATGGGTGTTCACTCTCTCTCTATAATCTATGTATTACATGTATTTCTATGTATGTACATTTTCTTAAATTTATTAAACACTAGCTGTGCCCCGCGATTTTACCTGCGTTCATTTTCTAAGAATTCCATATAAACTTCAACACCCTATTTCACCCCTTTAGGGGTTGAATTTTTAAAAATCCTTTCTTAGCGGATACCTACGTCAAAACATCTGCCTGCATGCTAAATTTCAGCCCGATCCACCAAGTGGTTTGGGCTGTGCGTTGATAGATGACTATGTCACCTTTGAGTTTTATTTATATTGAAATTAAATACAATATTTCCGTTGTGTACTACCCGTAACACAAGTCCTTACGGTAATTAGCACAGGGCTCCTCCTGCCCCACTATGGGACTCCGGAAACTCACTACGAAATGTAACACAGCTGTCACTTCACGATATCGCGAGACAGAAGAGTACCCCCACGGTCGTGGCCGTCCCCGGTACAATTAGAATGCAGAATTACAACGCTATGCCATTACACAACGAGCCAGGAAAGCTCTCGCACTGCAACGTAATAAATTCGGCGACAGTGGACACGCGCGCCGGTGATATATGAGCGCATGCAAATTACGCGGGAAATTGCATTAAACGTGTGCACTTATGCGAGTGCCCGCTGCGATTCACTCAATTATGACGCAGTCTTTTTACGCTTCGCGACTGCAAGGGCTTTTGTTTGCTCAGGTTTTTTTTTTAGTAGACAAACAAACAATTATTAATTATTATTTTATTTATATCCTGGTGTCTCGTTGTTGGGCAAAGGCTCTACTCGGAGCCGGCACGACTGGGGAGGTACTTCTCGCTTACACGAAACTGACGTAAAGTGACAGCTGCGCTGTCGCGGTTTTTTTTTTAAATTTATTTCCAAAAATTTTTCAAACTCTTTTTATTTTTACAATAATAAATCTCGTCAAAATCTGAAGTTTGATGACGAGAAGACTGCGAAGTTTCGTGCAGTGTGTAAGTGTGACCCACGGAGGGAGGAGAAGGAAGCAGGCCAACGTATCTGTATAACCTCTATGTGATGTCTATGGGCGTCATAAAAATGGCTCCGATTGCTCGTTGGTCCACTTAACTAAAAAAATGCTACTTCGATTTTTCTGTGAAATGTTAGACAGGGCCAAACCTTCCGGAAGGGGTCCAGTTCGTTTCGCCATCGACGAGGTCTGCATATTGTCGCCGTCCATTTTGGCGGATCCATTAGGATGTGACCTTGATCCAGAACATCTTACAATCGGCAGATTTGACATACGTTTTACATTTAACACACGATTATCTACAACTTTTTCATAACTATCTTATGCTGTTTAAGCGAAGGGGAGTTAAATACAGCTTCTGTCGATTGATAACAGTTTAAAGAAAGACAGAAACGGCCAAAATAGGGATTGATGCCACACTCTCCCGCTGATTGCAATTGTAGAGGTGCACTCCAGTAATAGTATTACCTAATTGAAATGCTAACGAATGTACTTTTCGGTTTTAATATAATATAAATTCTAGATTTATTTGTTGTTTTTTTTTTTGAGATATAATAAGGAACAATTTTTCCAATTTTACGGGTGTGCAGCTGTGAATCTTTCATTCGGAAGAATTGAGAATATCCATTTTTGAAGTCCGAATTCTACGCAGCCGAAGCTGCGGGCGGAAGCTAGTTTGAAATAAGGCGCGCTATTTGACCGTTAAAGTGCAGCCTCAATGTTTTATATCAATTACAGAAGACATTAAACTACTAACACGTCGAGTTTATCTATACCTACCTACAAATAATAAAACAGTAAAATTGTACGTGTCTGTACGTTGAATATATTTTGGAAAAAGAAATAGGGGGCGATGTTAAAATTGTATTAGCACACTTTTCAATGTTTTTTAAATTTTTTTATCTGTCCGTTTGTCTGTTTGTCCGGGGTTGAAAACACTGGACGGATTCGAATGAAATATATTGTTTTGTATAGATACTAAGCTTGTTCCACACCTAGAATACTTTTTACTGCGGTAAAATCACTCATTCCTACGGGAAAATCAGTAATTATACTTTGTCTGACGGATTTTAAAATTTGAAACAGGCAAACAATAACAAATCACTTCGATTATAATAGAACTACGCTACGCGAACGAAGTCGCGGGCACCAGCTAGTTTCTAATAAAATTATAAAATGTATATTTTGTAAAACGACACAACATGAAATATAGAAGACGTTACAGTCACTACAAGCACGTCAAGTTTCTAATAAAATTATAAAAGAATTGCTTTAGAAAATATTTGCTAGGGAAAGTCCCATAAGTAATTGATATAGAGCGTTAAATAAAATACCCCTAATGACACCACGGCATTACAACTCTATTACTCCGGCAACACCGAAATCCCATACGGGACCGTACAGCACATACTCGTACAAAGGAAACTCACACACGCCAATATCACCCCTATTCACTCCTCACTTATGTAATTGGTGTCAAAAATGGCGTGCGTGCAAAAGTGACGTCGCTAACTGTACCAGCTGTTATGTCTTCACGTAAACCGTACGGCGTCATTGTAAATAAACGGTGAAAGAAAATTGCGTACGGAACCGCTGACAGATCAATTCTCTGTAAAATTGTGATTTCTAAGGCGCCACGCACATTACACGCGTAGATTTATTTTTTATGGTATAGCGGGGCAAACGAGCAGTAGGAGCCATTTGTGATATATTGATGATATATTTGTTCCCTACAAATGGCAAATCGGAATCTTTTTAGGACTCCTAACCATGAAAAGGCTTTTAGTACTAGTTTGTGGGGAGGAGAAACAAGTTTAAGTAAAAGGTACTTAGTGACACACTGCAAGCTTGCATGCAGCATTTCAATATGGAATCAGCTGCCCCCCTCGGTATTTCCGGACCGATACGACCTTGGGATCTTCAAGAAAAGAGCTTATTCTTTCCTCAAAGGTCGGCAACGCCTCTGTTAGACCTCTGGTGTTACGGATGTCTGTGGGCGTTGGTGTTCACTTTACATCAGGTGACCTAACTGCTCGTTTGCCTCCTATGCTATAAAAAAAAAAAAAAAGCCGAATTGAGCCTTCACGACCGGGCACGTACCTCTCGCTGTCACGAGACTGGCGTAAAGTGACAGCTGTCCTGTCGCGATTCGTGCGGTGTATACCTACACCGCACGAATCGCTTATGCCGCGGCCGGTGGCTACTTATAAGTAGCCGTTTTCATGACTACCGACGCCCACTGACATCCACATAGAGGCCATATAGAGCACTGCCCTTCTTTCTCCTCCCATCTCCTTTGGCCACCGGTTACTTACTTAGCACAACTGCCGATTTATGCAGGTCTCGTGAAAGCGAGAGGTACCTCCCCGGTCGTGCCGCGGCCCGATTCGAATGCATGCAAGCATGCATTGTGGCACTACCTCTTACTCTAAATACTACTTACCAGGTAAATATTATGTGATTTAAGTTATATAACTTCATCCAACTTCTGGTATTTTTGAGTAAGCTCTGTGCCCCCAGGCCTTACGTAATTCCCACGGGATGTATAACTAGCGAAAAAGGGCACCTTTCTAAGGGTTCAAGAGATTTTTTAAGCCGATAGAAAGTTCTGGATACTAAATTCGTTTAGTTTACCTTTACAGTTGCACATCTTAAACCATAGATGGCGTTGGTAATTCAATATAATTTTTAAAGTTATTATTTTTTTTTATTAATTATTGGCATTTTATTTCAATAGATAACATTTCATCTAGACATATAGGTATTTGAATTACCATGCTAAGGCCCAAAAACACAGGTCTTATTGTTTTTCCGTAAAGTGTACCACAAAAATGTACTAACAGTGATAATAGTGAGGACTCGCTTTGCTCGTCTAATTATTACGATATTTCAGATTTTCCTTAATATCTATGCCCAATTTTATCTAAGCCGTTGCGTCAAAGAGTAATAAACATACACACATCCACCCTTTGCCACTGCCACGTTAGTAAAAGCCAAACTTAACTAAATTAACTAAGTATATTCTTAGATCACATTACCTTAGATTTAAAATAGAATTTTGTTGAACTGTCTTCTTTAAAACTCTAGTCCTTTGTGTGCCTGTATTTCATATTATGGTAAGGTTTAGTAAGAGGTAGTGCCACACTATATGCTTGTCTTGTGAGCTGTCACGACCGGGGAGGTACTTCTCGCTTACACGAGGCAGGCACGGCGTGAAGTGACAGCTGAGCTATCACGTTTCGCGCGGTGTGTAAGTAGCCGATGGCCCATGGAGGTGGGAGGAGAAAGGCAGCGCATCGTATAGCTTTTATGCGGATGTCTATGGGCGACGTAGTAAATGACTCCGACTGCTCGTTTGCTCTCCCATACAACAAAAAAGGTATTCTAAAGTTTTGCAAAAAGAACAGGGAAGGAGTAGGTTAGTTAGATTCGCTGCCCTCCTTCCTCCTCCTCCCTTCATGGGCCACCGGCTACTTACACACCGCACGAAACGCGGCAGCACAGCTGTTACTTAACTGCTGATATCGTGTAATTTCTATTGTACTTCACGGACGCGGTAAGTTGGGACCTGGCAAAAATTCCATTCCCCGCTCTCTACCTCCGCACCACCCCCGATATCGTCATATTAGGGCGACATCAGAGGATGTGCGGGGCTGGAAAGCATTCTTCGCATTCTTGCCAGGTCCCAACTTACCGCGTCCGTGTAGTACTAACCAAAATATTGACAAATTCTAAATAATATAAACCCTACAATCTTTGCTGACATCAAATTAAGTTGAATTGCCAACTCCGCCAACACCTATCATTAAGAAACCCTTGGAATAGAAAATAACAAGTGGCAAACTAAAAATCATATGGCGGAGGCAGCGGAAGTAGCTGGCAGTTAGCGTAGCGGGTCGCCGCGCACGCGTGTCAACCGACCACAAGACAAACAAGTATATATACATGTGACATGACAGTCTGTCTGTTACACTGAGATTAGATGCGATTCCAGTAAGTATTTACTTATAGGACCAACCACAGACCTGAGGGACTAGGTTCCAATCCCGGGTCGGACCAAAATCGTTACTGGAGTATTTCATTTTTAATAACATTCCGGAGTCGGGAAGTTGCTGGTGTTACACCCCCGTGCCTCGGAGAGCACGTTAAGCTGTCGGTCCTGCGCCTGATTTCTCTCCGGTCGTGTCGGAACTGCCGTCCCATCGGAATATGAGAGTGAGGAAATAGAGAGTGCACTTGTGACTGTGCTTGCACTTGTGCACTAAAATATGTCCTGTGCAGATGGCTCGTCTCTATAGAGACGACCGCCGGCCGTAGCCAAAATCGGCTAGGGCAACATTATTTACTTATAGAAAAATTGCTAAATAGAAAATAATATTATTTTACGTACGTTATATCATAAAATTACATTATTGGAATTACTTTAATTTTACTGTTTAAATTAAACGTAGACAAAAATGCATTCATAATGAGAAAGAGTTCAGTGACGTATCTATATACATACAGTAGAATTATATAATACTAGCTGCGCCCCGCGGTTTCACCCGCGTAAATTGCGATCCCGCGGAAAATCATCCCATAGGAACATTTTCTCGGGATAAAATCTATCCTGTGTGTTAATTCAAGTTACTCTCTATGTTTGTGCCAAACTTCATGAAAATCAGTTCAACAGTTTTTGCGTGAAGAAGTAACAAACAAACATAGAAACACACAAACTTTCGCATTTATAGTATTAATAGGTTATACGAAGGATATGAAGTCGGAAAAGTGGAATAGAGAATATTTTTTGGAAGTCGTTTAAATATGCGAATCCGCGTGCGAGCCCTAGTGTAGGAACCGTTGACCCGGCAGGCGATACACTCCGCCGACTGTAACTCTGATCTAATGAGAGGAGGGCAATAAAGGTGAAGGTATATGAGGGAGGGAGGGGGGAGGGGGGAGACACGCGCCTGCCACGCGACACGGCCCCTACTCAGGCACTTTACGTTGAAGTAGGGGCAATTGATTTACCTATTGGGCAAATGATAAAATAAAATAAAAATATCAAGATTTATTTTTAACTTTGTGGACTGAGTCCACCGCTGACCATGATTGCTATCAAGCTTCTGAAAGGTGGGTATTGTAAAATAGTTAAATAAACCGCGAAAAAAATAGTTGTTTTTTTTGTAATGAGTAATATTAGCGTAAACATAAGACATTATATCTTACATCACTACATTGTGTAAAACAAAGTCGCTTACCGCGGTGTGTCTGTATGTTTAAATCTTTAAAATTACGCAACACATTTTGATGGCTTTTTTTTAATACTTAGAGTGATTCCAAAGGAGGGTTTATATTTATATTAACTGCATTTTTGCAGTCCGAAATACACGCGAGCGAACCTGCGGGCAGAAGCTAGTAATTTTAGAAAACGTTTAGCAACGTTTGTACTGTATTCAGCGCTTCGGGCTCCCATTCTGGTAGTCCAAGGTTTCAATACCATTTAAAATTGGCTTTTTCAAAATTAAGTACATTTTCCGAGTCCTTAAAGTAAAACGTCGTGGGGTCGTCGGCATTCACGTATAAATTCGACCAAATCTAGAACCTGTATCTGCAGAGGTCAGATTGCAGTGGCTCTGTGTAGAACTTGCCCTTATTAAATCCCCTTGGTTGGTTGGACCACGGTATTGTCTGGTATAACAAAAGAATATTTTTTCCCGTGAAGGAAGACGTTGACTGCTGACAATTTGACAGAACGCACTCACTAAAGAAAATTTAATATTAATGTTCAATAATAGGAAACTACGACTAGCAAAAAAGAAAAAGAAAAAACTTTATAAATTATTATTTTTTGAGGTACGGAAACCTTGAAAAATAAAACGGCTCCCTAGTAGTCCGAGCCATTCTCGTGACTAGATACCGATGCCCATAGACATGCACAGATGCGTTGACGTCCTTTCTTCTCCCACCTCCATGGGCCACCGGCTACTTACACCGCACGAAACGCGACAGCACGGCTGTCACTTTACGCCGGTCTCGTGTAAATATATGTATAACGTTTACATTTACGTTAAATATATGTATACGTTTAATTTGATAGGCTAAATTGACAGAAGCGATGTTGGTAGTTTTTGTGATTCATAAATAGCGTTGTGCCACTACCGGAAAAACAGTTATTGTTTCGTTTCACAGAAATATGAATGTGAATGTGTGTGTATGTGTTATATAAAGCGAATTAAAACAATGTCATAATGGTATATAGGTTTGTATATAAAAAAAACCATAACTAAATATTTTATTAAGTATTTATTAGTAACACCAAAAAGGTTTCGTAGGTACTTTATTTATTTTAATTTAAACGGTATTTCCTGCGACATTATAGTTAACAAAATGTTGTGTACGTCCAGTGTGATTCAGGTGATAAATTTATAGTGGTAAATTTATGGTTGCAGTACAAAAAAATGTTTATTATGTTTTCAAAAATCGTCAATAATTAATTTACGTTTTATTGAAGTCGGTGAAATAGGTCAGCATTACACAAAAACGCTGGTATCATTGTTTCTAAATTTGACATTTATAACTGTCAATTTAGTCTCTCAAATAAAAAACATAGACTATAATGCTACAACTATGTTTTTCACATTTCGCAAAATTAAAAGCAGATTATAATACTAACACTGTATGTTTTTCACATTTCACATTCATAATATTACTTGTGTAATTTTTGCATAGGTTATAAAACAATTTTGATTATATAAAGTAACAAAGTAACTACACAAGTAGGTACATACGCATCACAAAGTAATAACTCCATGCACACATACATACACGGTAAAAGCAAATACGAATTACCATAACAATATCATAAGAGGCGAGCGCACGCGCCGAGCAAAAACACCGCCCATTAATTTCACGGAAGTATAACCTTTAACAAGGCGCAAAAAATACAATTATGCTAATGGTAATTTCCTGATAATGAACATTCATATTCAATTTCTTCAGTAAGTAAGAGGTAGCGCCACGGTGCATGCATGCAGCCGAATCGGGTCAGCACGACCGGGGAGGTACCTCTCGCTTACACGAGACCGGTGTAAAGTGACAGCTGTTTTGTCGCGTTTCGTGCGGCGTGTAAGTAGCCGGTGGCCCATAGAGATGGGAAGAAAAAGGAGGGCAATGCATCTGTATAACCTCGATACGAATGTCGATGGGCTTCGGTAGTCATGAAAACGGCTACGACTGTTCGCTTGCCCCCCTATAACATAAAAAAAAGTCGACGATCTCACAAAATCGCACCTAAAAGGTTTTTTGTCACAATACGTATAAATGTAAATAAATATAAATAAAACGTAATAAACATTAAAAAAAATAAAGGAGAATAAAATTCAAGATATACATATAATATGTAAAATTCGAAAAACCTTAATTTCAATCGTAGATATAGACGTAGCGCCATCTAGCGTCAGATTATAGTAAACTGTTCTCTTCAAATCATGATACGCTTCATAAGAAAGAACTATGGCGAACTCCCATACAAATTTTATCGGGCCACATTTTTTAGCGACTTCTTATAAAAAAAATATTAAAATATAGAGTTTTTATTCCTGATTAAACATTTCTTAGTAACTGATATTCTGTAAGGCTTGGTCTTCAAGATATTTCTGTTTGAAGTTTTGATCTCTATAGGTACCTACTGTATAACGGATAGCTGACAATTATTTAATACTATTCTTTCACAGAGAAGAAATTATAAAATATACCCCATATTTTATATTCCTAAAACTAAAAGTAATAACTGTCGTAGAATACTGAAAAAGTAACAAAATTGAACGCAATCGCACATACAAAAGTACGCCTATGGTATTTCAAAATTATGAACTGCCAAATAAGTTGTGTAGATTACTGTTGAAGTTTGGTAAACTGGTCTATAAAGCAGTATGGTGATCAGTGATCGAAATATAAATAATAGTAAATAAAATAACAAAATACTTCTATAGAAGCTCTTTGGTTCAAACTTGTCTTTGTCACTTGTCAAGGGTTGCCAGAAATCTATGATAGAAAAGGGTTAATCATTAATGTAATTCAAACCGACTGAAGAAGAGGCGGTATGGTCTCATGATCCTAGCCTGTACGTAAGGGCGAATCATTTAAAAAAAAGATGTCAAACCAAACAAAGAAATGTGATTGAAATTATTATTAGTCAGTTGCGCATCCAATAAAAATATTTCTAATTCAAAACCTTCTCAACTACTATGCTTATGACTAAAAAACTTTGAAAAATATTTGTTTCCTATCTGTATTAATAACATATTATGAAGTCGCATAAGGATTCTATCAGCGATTTTTAAGCCCTTGTTCTTTGATTAAAAACACCATAATATTCAGTTTTTTTACTGGTATAGTGACGGAAATGGTCCTAACGCCATCTAACATCGAAATATAGAACTAATCTGCTTACTCCATTGCACGTTTTAAAAGAATCGCTTAAAATAAACGTGCTGTTTATTTAATGGCGTAGGGATACAAGGAAGCAATAACCTCCTCAGCGCAGAGGTGATGGTCTATCGGCTCCGTCCTCCGCGCCGCGAGCTTTCAATTATCAGGGCACCCTTCACACCAGGTAATTGGTGGTCCATTCAACACCTCACAGGGTGTCCACACTTTTGGATATCACGGGAACATCCTTGTGAAAATTATAGGTTTTTTATAACAAACACATCAAAAAGTTTTAGTAAGAGGTAGGGCCACGCTGCATGCATGCATGCGGTCGATTTGGGCCGGCACGAATGCCACGATACTGACGTAAAGTGACACGTGTCGCGTTTTGTTCGGTGTGTAAGTAGCCGGTGGCCCATGGAGCGGGGAGGGGAAGGAGGGCAACGTATAACCCCTATGCGGATGTCTATGGGCGTCGGTAGTCATCAAATTGTCAACGATTGTTGCTTGTTGGCCTCCGTATAATATATCAAAGTAACAGTCTGATGACTGCGAGCGGTCATTAAAATCAGCATAGTAAATGAATATGTAGATGTCTATGCTGCCATCTATGGAGACACCACATGACAAATAGGCTACAGGTCAAACGAAACGCGATAGCAAAGCTATGTCTTTTAAGGCGTAAAAATGTGAACGAGAGCTTCGTATTCGGTCGTACCGTCCCGGCACTACCTATTAATAAAAAAGCCTAGAAGGATACGAATTTATTATATTTTTTTAATACATACTCAATCTAAAATAAAATAATTTTTAATTATTTTTATTTGGAATAAAATTATGCTTTAATTTCTTTTGTTGTTATAAATGTATATGTATATGAGTAAAAAGGGAATAAGAGTTAAAATTATGCTTGTTTAAATGGGATTTACTTATTGACTGACAGTTCTACCGACGCATACCCAAGACTTTTGAACGGAATGAATGAAATTTGGAGCTCAATTATAAATAAAGGTTCACCACGTGCTAAAGGTTCACCACGGATACGAAAGATTAACCTTAAATGCCAAACACTTATTTATGTTAAAGAAATACAAGCAAAACGTTATATATTATTATAATAATATTTGTCCAATTATTAAATAAGCTCGGACACTGTCCGCAACAGTAATATTACATGCTCACCCTAGTGCACTTGACTATAATGACCAGCGGTCAACAATTGGAGTTAATTCTGCGCAAAGGGAAACAACTTGCACGTATAAATCAGTTTGATAACATTACCATTTGATTTATAATCGTTATATATTTGTTTTGCATTGCCTTT
Organism: Calycopis cecrops; assembly: GCA_001625245.1. Lineage (NCBI taxonomy): Eukaryota > Metazoa > Arthropoda > Insecta > Lepidoptera > Lycaenidae > Calycopis > Calycopis cecrops. The sequence continues at coordinate 55,336 of LUGF01025290.1, forward strand.
TTCAATAAATCTCTTCGTTTATTCAACTTTAATGCTTACTGTTATTATAATTAGGTTTAATGTAGGTTTATTTTAGTTTTCTAAGGTTATTGAGAGTAAATATATCATCTGTTGTGGAGTTGGCTACAGGATTTAATATGAGTGTAATAGATATGATCAAGAACTGTCATGTTGCTTAGCGTGTTACGTTTAACCTCCTTGTCCTTGGATTCAATTTTCGGTTCGGAATAAAGGAGTAGCCGTCCGGAACTGGTAAGACAGATTATGCTACTTTGTAATTTTTCACGTATGCATATGCTAGTGTACAATTATCATTAAATTGTAATATAAAAAATCAAAAGAAACTTAATTAGTTAATTTATTTCCTTATGGATTTTTGAATTATGTACTTGAAGGCGCCTGACCTCATTAACAGTTGAAAAAAATGTGCATAATGCAGATAATGTTTGTGTCAATATAATTAATTAACATACAATCAATATAAAGAAGGTACACGCCCACTAGAGGGATTATTCGAGTGTCAGTGTTCGCCCGGCGTACCTGCGGTACCGTGGCCACGTTACATAGTGAATTTGTTATATAAATTATGCTTGTTTACTTTTTTTTTTACTCTATTACTCAGTCCAAAGAAATATTAGTAAAGTGATTGAAAGTGAACTTACTGTATTTTATTAAACAAAGTGTGAAACCAAAAGGTGTTTTATTACATAAAATATTTCATGTGGGTCTCCGAGCCGTTAGATACCTTAATTATATACCTTAATTTTCTGCTTCCATCGCGTAGCTTTCTAAGATTGTCAAACCACCTGCGCCGCGTAGCAATAGTGTTTTTTTGCTCTGCTATTGTTTTATCATAACCTCCGCTAATCTCTAGGGCGGATACTCTACACAATCCGTGTTTAGTAAACGAAAGACGTGACTTTCTTCGTTGACTGGTGAAAGCAAGAGTCCACTAATGTATAATTAAAGTGACGTCTTTAGTTCAGAAAAAAATATGACGTTGTATGTTTTTAGACAGTTTCACCTACTATTTTACCCATTCATCACATTTCAGTATGAGTGTCACTGAAATAGAAATAGAAATAGAAATAGAAGCCGAATTGAGCCGGCACGATCGAGGAGGTAGCCCTCGCTTACGCGGGGCTGGCGTAAAGTGACAGCCTTACTGTTGCATTTCGTGCGGTGTGTAAGTAGCCGGTGGCCCATGGAGGGGGGAGGAGAAGGAGGACAGCACATCTGTATGTATCATGCAGTTGCCTATGCGTCATCAGTCAAGAAAATGGCTCTGACTGCTCGTTTTCCCCCCCTATACCGTAAAAATATTTGGATGACATCTTGCAGAACAGCAAGGTATAATGATGTCTTTCTCGCGTATCTTTATTGCAAAATTCTTTCCAACGGCTAAGCATATTAACGTGATAGACATAGTTATAGTTGCATCCTTATGGTCGAAACTCGCAACCATTTTCAATTTTAAGCGAAAGTCTACTGCAATTAATTCGCGTCAGTAGAAGTGGCACATATTCTATACTTGTTTTAATTTTAGTTTTGTTTTTGTTTTAATTACATAATAAATAAGTGATACATTTTGATGACAAGACACAGCAGCTGTAACTAATTTTAAACCGTTTCACGTCATGCTTAAGCGAAGTCGAAGATAAAAGCTAGTAAATGTAAATACACATTACAAGTTATAATTTTCGTAATCACAAGTCAGCGGCTACAGCGCACATCCGGACGTTTGAATGGGAACAAAGAGGCTGTCCAGTGATAACGGATATTTATTATTTTATAGGCGATCGCAGATATTTCAAATGCGACTTACGACTGCCTCCTACTAAATACACCTCATACTTTAGCCACCGGTGACCATAATGTTAGGGTTTCTTAGGAAAGTTTTTTTGCATTGGATTTATAAAGAGGCTAGTTTACAAAGAGGCTGTCGAGTGTTAACAGATGTTTATTATTTTATAGGCTATCGCAGTTATTTCAAATGCGATTTTACGACTGCCTCCTACTAAATACACCTCATACTTTAGCCACCGGTGACCATAATGTTAGGGTTTCTTAGGAAAGTTTTTTGCATTGGATTTATAAAAAGGATAGTTTACAAAGAGGCTGGCGAGTGATAACAGATATTTATTATTTTCTAAGCTATCGCAGTTATTTCAAATGCGACTTTACGACTGCTTCCTACTAATAAATACACCTCATGCTTTAGCCACCGGTGACCATAATGTTAGGGTTTCTTAGGAAAGATTTTTTGCATCGGATTTATAAAGAGGCTAGTTTACAAAGAGGCTGTCCAGTGATAACAGATATTTATTATTTTATAGGCTATCGCAGTTTTTTCAAATGCGACTTTACGACTGCTTCCTACTAATAAATACGCCTCATACTTTAGCCACGGTGACCATAATGTTAGGGTTCCTTAGGAAAGTTTTTTGCATTGGATTTATAAAGAGGATAGTTTACAAAGAGGCTGGCGAGTGATAACAGATATTTATTATTTTCTAGGCTATCGCAGTTATTTCAAATGCGACTTTACGACTGCTTCCTACTAATAAATACACCTCATACTTTAGCCACCGGTGACCATAATGTTAGGGTTTCTTAGGAAAGATTTTTTGCATCGGATTTATAAAGAGGCTAGTTTACAAAGAGGCTGTCCAGTGATAACAGATATTTATTATTTTATAGGCTATCGCAGTTTTTTCAAATGCGACTTTACGACTGCTTCCTACTAATAAATACGCCTCATACTTTAGCCAGCGGTGACCATGCTATTAGGGTTTCTTTGGAAAGTTTTTTTGCATTGGATTTATAAAGAGGCTAGCTGAGGTCCTAGTTTACAAAGAGGCTGTCCAGTGATAACAGAATTTATTATTTTATAGGTGATCGCAGATATTTTAAATGCGACTTACGTCGTACGTACACGTCAAATTTTAAGTGCCAGTGACCATACAATATTATATTCTTAGGAACATTCTTTTTTCTCGGAAATAGTACGTTTATAATAATTATGTTAAATTAAAAAATAAAGTAACATCGCCTAGATATTTGAATGCAAAGCAGATCGTTTATTGCCCCTCTCTTTTTAAGTAAAACTAATAATTTTTAGCAGAGATTGTCTATTAGTGTTCGTGGTCAACTAACTGCCGTGTTATATTTTTTTCAGCTTTTTGCTACTAGAAATATAATTTTGTACGTTCCATGCGTCAATATGTCAAATTTCTACCGCCAGCAAATGCATCGAATAGAATAGTCGTAAGTGGTCAAAGCCGTAAAGACGGTATTTAGACGGATGCCCGTTTCGTAGTATTTCAACGAGCCTCAGTGATTAGAACCCGTTAGTCCTTGTTATTACTTAATTGTGGTCGTCGAGTCAGAGGTCTTCTGGATAGAAGGCTCTAGAAACTTTTCGTCCGTACATTAGATGGAGTATTGATTATCCTTTTTCCATTTATGACCTACTAGCTTACGCCCGCGGCTTCACCCGCGTGGATTTCGGACTTCAAAAATAATTCAAAATTTTAACTTATTATGTTATTCTGATATGAAAGCTATACTACTGTAAAGTTTCATGAAAATCCGTTTAGTAGTTTTTGTGTGAAAGAGTAACAAACATTCTTACAAACTTTCGCCTTTATAATATTAGTAGGATTTTTCCCTTGTGTAAGCATAGGTATTTTTTGGGAATTAAGTTATTTTAATGTTATTTAAGAGAGAGGATTTTTTAGTAGTGCCACGCTGCATGCATGCATGTAGACGAATTGGGTCGGCAGCACCGGGGAGGTACCTCTCGATTATACGAAACTGACGTAAAGTGACAGCTACATTATCGCGTTTCGTGCGGTGTGTATATCGTGTATCAGTATAATATCGTGGCCCATGGAGGAGGAGGAGGAGGAGGAGGGATGAGGGCAACGCATCTGTATAACCACCATGCGCATGTCTATTATCGGTATTCATGAAAAACGCTCCCTTAAACAATAAAAAAAATACCGAGAAACTGGCTCTAACTAAAACTTAAATACCATAATCTGATAATATAGCCAAGGATAGTGAAAAATCTAAATTTGTTGTACGAGCATGCCTATATAATAACTAGAGGGACATTAATTATTTGACAATAATTAATATTTTTTAGTTAATATTTTTGGTATTCTGTCCCTCTATCGAATTTCTCCAAATTTTCTGGGTATTCTATAGAAAAGTTCTGATTGCAAGTTTTAGAATAGAATAGAATAAAACTTTATTCAGAACCAGATTCACCATTCAGAAAGAAATTTTAGAAGTAACATCTTCTGGTAGCCCTTATTTTTTTTCGAAATTTTCTGTGTAACCTTATAGAAAAATATAAGAAGTTAGAAGTAACGCATAAAATAACTCCCAACCACGATCAAACCACAAAAGGACCATTCTAGATTTCTCATCTCAGACCTAATGAAGCCTACGTGGAAGTCCACGGCCTATTCATTAGCCCCAAGTGGCCTTACATAGAAAAGGAGTAAATCGCTACAAGCGATACCTCGAGCCGACCGGACGCGGCAGGTGCTACCGAGGGTTCAATCGGGTTCACGCGCCCCCCCGCCCGCGGCCCCCCGCGCAGCATCCGTGCAAACCCGTTCCTCTAATAATATAACGTAGAAATGAAAGATTAATGAGAGCAACCCGCGCACGCCTCTTTCACTAGCGGTCTAGTGGTGGGACCTAGCAATATCTATATTAATCGATACTTTTTTTTTTTTTATGGTATAGGAGGGCAAACGAGCAATTGTAGCCATTTTCATGACTACCGACGCCCATAGACATCTGCATAGACTACAGATGCGCTGCCCCCCTTTCTCCTCCCACCTCCGTGGACCACCGGCTACTTACACACCGCACGAAACGCGACCATAATATTACCATAATTTTTCACCTATAAATAGATACTGTTGCTCAACTTTATGGAATGGACAATGATATTAATTAGTATATTATAAATAACTTGTAACATATTATAACTTCCATATTAAGAAGTAGTGTCATTACTGATTTCAGCAGAACTGTGCCCTCACGACCGGGGAGATAGCCCTCACTTACAGGATACGACCTCAAAAGGAGGTAAATTTCTATAGGAAAGTGAATAATCAAGCAAAGATTTTACCTGCTCATTTAAAGACTAATCATAAAAACAAAAAACATAATAAACAAGAATTATAATCATGTACTATAAACGCTTCACTGTGCTACCATTTAGATGTTAATTTTAACAAAATTGTGTTGTTAATTCATCAAATGTCTTCATTACTTTATCTGTGATCTAAAACATTAAGTTCACCGGTAGTCATTTGATTGTTATCGTACGGAAATCCGGTGTAGTGTATCAACTAAGCGGTCTTATCACTTATGACGTCATCGTTGACTCTAGAGACATGGGAAACAATAATCAAACTTTATTATAAATAAATATATTTTACATATAATATGTATAATTCAATATATGATGAATAATGAAATAATAGTTATTTATTTAGACTAAAATTATTTTTTGTACCTATTTAATATTTCACTTAATTATATAGCTTAATATTTGTGTTGAAAATAAATTATATTCAAAATTGTTTACCACCACAAAACTTTTTTTTACAAAAAAATACATGCAAACAAGAAAACCATACTTTTTATTTATATTATTGTATAATATATGTATATGTAAACATAGCATAATTTACGAAAACTATCGATATAAACAATATTAGCGCGTCACTAGAGCGGACGTGTCTCGATCGGGCGCAATGAAGACCGCCCAGATAAAATATTGGCCTCGTGCCGGCCAGTAGCAGTAAGTGTACACCGGGCGACACTCACGGGAATGCGCTCACTTTTTATGCAACGCGGTGTAAATGTCGCTTTCATTAATTAATATCTCTTACATTCTTATTAATTAAAGACTTTTTATGTACAAACCACTCGCCATACCGGCGTAAGGCAGGAGTTAATATTACTGGAATACTGGGGCCAGGGCCATACGTAGTAGGGACTGATCAGCCGGACAGTCCTCAAGGAGATGTCTGGTCTTTTCGCCGAGGCCAGCCTGTCGCTGTAGGGATCCTGTTGCTCGCGGATCCGTGACCCTCCAATTATAGCTGCCGAAAGGCGGCAGGGGTTTAGTCGGTATGGCATTAAGTGTCGAGTCCCTTAAAAGACTAGGGTCCACCCGAGCTCCTAGGTATCACACGTAAATATATTCCCCTGCGTCCACAAAAAAAGGAGTCAATATTATGAATTCGCGTCAGCAGCAAAAATTCTTTACGCATGCGCGTCGCGGACATGCCGTGGCGTAACTTTTTTATGTATTAGCGGGCAAACGAGCAGGTGATTTGTGACTGCCGCCGTTGGTTTACTTTATTCTTTACAATAAAACAATTTTAACGAATTTGATAGCGGTTTATTTTATTCTTTAACAAGCCCTATAAATGGGTATCTGTTATGTCAGTCCACCCGTGAGCAGTTGCAGTGAGGCTTCTGAAAC
>LUGF01025290.1:65351-79377 GCA_001625245.1 Calycopis cecrops
AACGGACAATATACCTATTTAATATTTTTGTTATAAAAATACATGTGTATTACATAAATAAACATCCATGACCTAGCCGGGATTCGAACCCGTGACCCTTGGCGCTACATGCTCCGCTTATCCGACATTTGTATCACTTCGCCAGCCGGTCATTGATTCATTACTGTTTTTAGGAATTGACCCAATAACACTTTTTGTTCGCGGATTTTGAGCCCGGGACCTTACGACTGTGACCACTAGACCACAAGGCAGTTTACTAGGTCAGATAGTCAAGAGAAACCCGGAAGCCGGTGTGGTAACGCTCGCGGCGTGTGCAGATATTTTTCATCATCTCATGGTAAGTGCTCTCCACGCTCTCTTTCCCCCCGGTCTGACCCGCGAGATCACTAATTAATAATAAGACCGCACGCGCACTACTGGTGATCTTTATCATATGTGCAATATTGTAGATTGGTTGTGGAGTAGAAAGATTTTCACTTTTTTTATAGTATAAGAGGGCAAACGAGCCGTCAGAGCCACTTTCATGACTACCGATACCGATACCGACTTCCTCCTCCTTGCATGGGCTACCGGCCACCGCACGAAACGCGACAGCACAGCTGTCACTTTACGCCGGTTTCGTGTAAGTGAGAGGTACCTGCCGACCTAATTCGGCTACATGCATGCATGCATCGTACCTCTAGCTTTTAATCTTTATCATATGTGCAATATTCAGCCCGGTTGCGGAGTAGAAAGAATTTCGTAAGTTGAACTATTATTTATTAGTGTCCCTATCGTCGTGTCAAAAACTCTACTTCGCGCACAAGTGGCACAATATAAGAAGCGGTTTAGAGAGAGAGAAGAAAAGAATACGGAGGAAAAAATGAGAAGAAGACACCAGGATGGTAAAAGAGTAAAAGAGAATAGACGGCTCCAGAACGACCTATCAGAAGACAAAGCGTTACTGTGAAGTCCGCTTCAGAAAGGGGAAAATGACTTAAGAACAAATGTAAAAAGACTAAAGAGATTGTAAGGAGCGAAGCATGCGCACCTGAAGGGCAGAAAGAGAACCCGAAAGACGATAGGGTTGCCCGTTCCCTAGATTCGGTCCGTGTAACCACGGACGGTTGATAGGGTCATGAGTAATTGGTGGAGAGATTTGTTCCTCTCGTGTGAATGTTAATATATTACGTCTCGTGCATCGGAAAGCACTTAGCACTCTTTTCTGTCCGTTTGTGACTCGATCCCACATTTCACATCCCATAGAATATTTGCTAAAATATTGGAACAGTGAATTTGCCTTTTGTAGTTAACTAGAAACTGTCTTATTTGTGGAAATTAGCCGAACAAATACTTGAAAACGAGTACAGAGAGAAAATCCACAGACAGTACCTACCTACCTACCTACCGCACCTAGAGACAACCGCCACACTTGTCTCCTTTTTACAGATACTAGACATTGTCAACTTTGACTTCTTTTTCTTCTTATTTGAATTCTTAAAAAAAAATAATTTCTACTAAAAGTATTTATCTAATTTACTGTGAAAAAGAAAATCTTTTATTAATATTAGCGGCGCTCCGCGGTTTCACCCGCGTAAGATTCGATCCCATGAAAATATCGAGATTAAAAATAAATATTGATCGATTCTCAGGCCTACCCGATATGCACACGAACATTGTGGCACACTTTCTTCCCCGGCCGTGCTGACCCAATTCGGCTGTGTGCAAGCATGTAATGTAGGGTCACACTGCCTTTACTAACATTGTGACACGGAAATTTTATGTACAAGATTTCCCCATCTTACCCGTAGTGTGGTAGTGCCAGGTGGTGATAAAAAACTCCTCACCCGAGCGCACACCACCGACCAACCGTAGAGGTATGTAGCAATACGCACGGCCAGCTCTTAACAAGCGCATAAAGGTCTCAATTATACATTCTAATCATATTCTCGCACATAATAATCTCGCGGTCTACATACTGCCAATTATGGCGCGCTCAATCATAATCATCATCGGTATTTTTTTAATAACTGCTTCCATTCAACTAGTTATCCTGTGCCTGTGCTAAGCCACTTAAGGACTTGTGTTACAAGTACGATACAAAGTAAATATAGTCTGGAAGTCGATATACTTCGTGTGCAAACAACGATCGATATATTTTTAAGTACCATTTCAAATTAATTTTTATTTAACAAAATATTTCAATTAGACTACAATAATTATTTAAAATACACTCTTGTGTTGACCTTTAATTCCTTATTTTAAAATTTGGACGATGGACAAAAACTAACCCTGTATAGAGACATGACCTAAGCAGTAAACGAAGCAGTACACAATTATCCATAGATTCTACTATCAATGCTATCTAATTCCAACGGTAAAGAGTATGAAATATGTGTCCATGGTGCAATGTTTTAGAAGAATTCCAGTTTGAAGAAGAGGACTTACCAGAAGGAAAGCGGGACGTTTTTCGGCCATCCGTTAGGTACAATAGGTACATAGAATTAATCTAAAAATATTTTGCCTCGATATATTTAAGGAAAATTCTGTACATAAATACTGTTACGTTTAAAAATAAACAATATTAATTTTTAATTTGGAATCTGTCATTTTTATACGATTGTTCATTGTGTTTTCTCATTTTGGCGTGAATACATCGCACAATTTTTTGCGATTTAAAAATGGAGTGGGGTCATAAAGTGAATCGCTGTGATTGCAATACACAAAGTAGGCATGTAGCCAAATGCAATTTTTAAAACTCTTCGTACATTTGGTATTAATTAAGGCACCTAACCTACAATGAGACTTCCTCTGTTTGTGACAACTAGCCGACCACGTAGTGTTCGTATGAAAAAGGTGTTCAAAGCAGTAAGGGAAAGAATTTGAAGAAATCCTGTCCGAAAACAAGGGAAACAAGGATAGCATCTAGAATCATATCGCGTTTTCTACGGGATGACTCAGGACTTGCAGCCTATAAGAGATGCTGGTAATTTCTTAACTGATAAATTAACGTTGAATCGGGTGGTAAGGGGAATCTCAGAATAATTTGTTTACGGATTAGACAATTTTTACAATTGATCAACATTTTAACAAACAAAATTACCGTATTTATGCTCAAAGCTCTAAGGAAGCTTCCCAATTAGTCGACAGAGTGCAACGTGGGCATTATTCGACTTCAGTGATGGTTTAGTGGGATGTTAGCTATGAAGGAGTGACTGAGCCATATTTTTGTGAAAAAGGTATCAAAACATCGGCAAAACTGTATCTAGATACCATTCTTGAGAAGGTAGTTAAGCACCTTAATAACACCATGTTCAATAACTAAGTATGGTCTTTCGTATCCTAAAATCCTCCTTCCTTCCATAAAGCTCTGTCCACGCAGTCTTTGTTGGAAGCGAACGTCTCGGACTTGACCAGACCTTAAAACTAGCAGTCGTCTAGTCCCGATCTTAATACGCTGTGGATTATGATTTATGGTCAGCTTGCTTTAAACGCCATAATAATTTGGAGTCCCTAAAACAATTCATAAGATTGGCAGTGAAGAATTTCCCCATGGTAAAAAGTGCTTGCTTCTATTGATAACTGGCCTCAATTTTTTAAAGGAATGTAATGCTGCCAATGGAGACCACTTCGCATAAGCTTCTTATATTTTTAATTGTTTTATATTTGTGTATACTAACAAACTGTAAAAGTTATAAATATTATTTGCAATTAAAAAAATATTTTTTTCTTTGTAACAGAACTTATGGCTAGACTAGGTATAGCGTATTTCTATTCAAAAATACATAAAACAATTTGGATGTTCTATTTGTACTATTATAGCACGAATGTAGAAGAATACATGAATTTCGTTATAATTTATAAAGAAATAGTTTTATCAATTCAATTACAAAACATTACAATAAAACATTTTTACAATAATATGTTGACAATTATCTGAGAAAATGGCGTTATTTTTAATACTTCAAAGTATATGGATACGCTGTTGCTAGTGTTCCATGACGTGGAAAGATTAAATAATTTAATCGCTGAGCAGTGCCAACAATTCGTGAATTTTAACAATCATAACTGTCTTATACGAAAAGTACTGGACGGATTTTGATATTTTCTTTTGTTATATATATTAGTCCTCGGTAACATGATGGCTATTTATCTATATATATAATGCTGCAGTCGGTATCTCCACTTGCAAACGGCAAAATAACGGATTGATAAATCAGTCACATAACGTTACACGTTATCATGATAACATATTTTGACAAAACAACAGCTGTCGGATCAACTAGTAATTTATACAGGGTTGATAAGAGCGAGAGGCATTAAATGAGACTGCATAATATACTATAAGTGCCTACAGTTAATCCGAAACTATTAAAAATAAGTTTACGGCAAGTATACGAAAATACTTTTTTCAAACAAGTTAAATAGCGAAAAATTGTTAACACTCTTTGTACCGGGCGGCTACAGCGAGCACGGGGTGAATGACCCCGGCCGGCCATAGTCGGCGATCCGCTGCGATACAGCGTGTACGAAGTGAGAAAAAACTATAAAAAATTCCTGTGGCTAAACTATTGCTCCTATTGATCTTATGTTTTTGGTGTGGCCTGGAAATGATACACTAAATATGCGGTTTAATTTAATGCCTCTTGCTTGTATCACCCTTGTATAATGCTGCAGTCGGTTGAGTTTGTTGTGTTGAAATACACTATTGTAGGGTAAAATAACGGATTGACAATTCGGTTACAAAACATTACACATTACCATGACAACATATTTTCCAACAATGACTCGACAACGGCTGTCGGGTCAACTAGTTTTATAATATTAATTATTTCCCTTATTTCATTACCTGTACAAGCCCAGACCTATAATGCTCCATTCAATTTTTCACTTTGTTTCCTTTGTCTATATCGTTATGTATCCAAACAAATTTTAATTACTCGCACGTTTTATTTCGCGTTAGGCGATGGGGTCACCAGATATCGCCATTACCATCTTTTCGCCATATCTCATGGAATCACGTACGTACATCTTCAAACATGGTGCTGTAGCGTAACAGGTCGAACAATACCCAAGATAAAACCTAGCGCGAATTCTATTGTCTGCGATACAATTTCCCCGCTTATCGTGATTGGCGATTACGCTTAAAGAATACTTGTTTGTCTTTGAGAGTATTGTCTCTGCTCTCTGCCTTGTAAACGTATCATATTTACAACGATCTACACGCGACCGGGTTTGTTTATTCAATGACATTTATTTTTATAGAAGTAAGTTCTAATGATAAAATTAAATGTTGGCTACATACATGTGACATGGCCGTTGTTTAATGACATTTATTTTTGTAGAAGTGAGCTTTAATGATAATTGAATGTAGGCTACATATAATTATTTGTTATGTTAATGATTACGCTTAACGGACGCAATCTTTGCCAGAGTATTTATTATCTCTACTTTATGCATTGTAAACGTGTCGTATTTAGAACTATCTGACTCATTACCTGGGCTGTGTTGTTTATTCAATGACTTTTATTTTATAGTTATAATGATAATTAAATGTAGGCTTCATCGTATAACGAGACCTGACCGTTGTTTAATGACATTTATTTTTATAGAAGTAAGTTTTAATGATAATTTAATTTAGACTACATACATTTAATTGATTATTATATTAACGATTACATTTAAAGAATGCTTGTTAATCGTCGTTGCCAGAGTATTATCTCTATTTTCGCCTTGTAAATGTGTCATATTTACAACTTTCAGATGCACGGCTTGACCTTGTATTGTTTATTAAACGACATTTATTTTTATAGAAGTTAGTTTTTATAATATATTTACATGTAGGCTACTTAGATGCGACCTGGCCGTTGTTTAATGACGTTTATTTTTATAGAAGTTACTTTTAATGATAATTGAACGTAGGCTACATTTAATTAATCGTTATATTAATTCCACTAAGTAGTTTATGCCTGTATCCATCGGACAATAAACAGCTCTATATCCATGTGGGGGCTTAGGGGGGTCTGCAGCCCCAGGCTTTGTAAGACTTTTCATCTCCAAGATCTTCAAGCCCCGGACCAGCTGTAGATATATCCGACACTGACAATAATATTATTTTTTCATGGTCATGGTCAAGATGCGAGATCCTGTGTTCGATTCCCAGGTCGGACCAAAAAGTGATATTGAGATTTTTTAATATCCAACAATAGACGCTTTCCAGTAACCATGGTCACGGGTGGGGTCTGAAACGTCGGGATTTTTAATTAAATAAAGCGCGCAAAATACTTTAAAGTCAAAAGTTTTTGTTAATTTAAAAATACGGAACTCTGTTATTTATTTTTTTTTAAATACCTAAGAGTTTTATTATCGACAATGATTCGTTATCTGTATCAAGGTTTACAATTTTAATAGGCTTTCATAACGGTTGAGACCCGTAAGGGACAGTGCATAAAAACTCTCATATCTGTTCATCATAAAGTTTTAATTGATCTGCGCTGATTCACAACAGTGAGTTGGGTAATAGAAGTGCGAAAACGCATAACACCTTTATATCCAAGTCGGTTTAGAAAGGAGGAAAGCGTATAATGATTGAAGGTCGTTTTTTGACATGTTTTTATTGATATTTACAAGTTGGCGTAAACGCATCGAGTGTACCTTGCACTTTGCACCCTTGAGGTCTTTTAAGCTAAAGCAAGAGATACTGCCATTCTGTATTGGAATCGAATTGAGCCTTAATATGTCACGTGCGCAGTCTCTTCTTACGTGGTGCGAGTTTCCGGTGACCCATGAAGGGGCAAAGGGCAAGGCATCTGTTTATCCTCTATGCGGACGTTTGAGGCGTTGGTAGAAGAGCACATACCACCAATTTAATCTATACATATAATAATTGAAGACGTCATTCTGTCTGAGTCTTGTGCGGCTTTCACGCAAAACTACTGAACGGATTTTGATGAAACTTTTTTGTTACTTAGATATTAGTCTCGGTAACATTTAGGCTATAATTTATCAATATATATAAAGCTGCAGTCGGTATCTCGACTTGAAATACACTATTGTAGGGCAAAATAACGGATAGACAATTCGGCCACATAACATTACACGTTACCATGACAACATATTGTGACAAGTCAACGGCTGTCGGGTCAACTAATATGTTTTAGTTGCCTGATAGCTGGTTGCTGCAATACAAGTCCTTACAGTACTTAGCCAGAGGCTAGGCTAACGTGGTATTGTCTACGTTTGTCTAGCCCCGAGCTATATTAATAAGTTTAGGACATATGGTGAAGGTAATTCCTGTCTTCCGTTTCCTGCTGTTATTTGCGTGTTATTTTGGGGTGTTGTGTAAACCGTACGTTGTTTTTTGTTTTTTTTTTGTTCAATTGGAGGGAGTAGAAGAAGAATATTTGTACCTCTACGCAATAATAGTGTGGAGTAATTCTTTGCGCATCGAAAGTGATCAATATACCCAGTGCCAACTTATTTAATAAAAGAACATGTTGTATACTGATATTGTCCCTGATTGTGAACTCTTTCTATGCAGTATTTTTCTTTCCGCTTGTCCTTTTAAAAAAATATATCGCTCCCTAAATCCCTTTCAAAATAAAATCCCCAAATTTACACTAGACTATTTCATAAAGAACGTAGACATTTCGTAAACACAAAAATGAAAAGTACCTACTTATATCAATTTGTGGATGGAATAACAAAATAACAACCACCTTGGCGTTCATAGGAAGTCTAGATGTTGATCGATAAATTATGGCTATGATCATGACCTATGAAATCCGTCAACATGGTACCAACATTCTAAAAGTAAGTACGTCTAAAAGTATAATCATATCAATTTTTTTTCATAGTACAGAAAACAATCGAGCAGTCGGAGCCATTTTCTTGACTACGACACACATAGACATCCATAGAACCATGCACATGCGTTGCCCTCCTTCACCTCTTTTCTCCTCAATGGACCGCCGGAAACTTACACATCGAACGAAAGACGACCGCATAGCTGCTACTTCACACCGGTCTCACGTAAATGAGAGGTTCTACCCAGGTCGTGAGGTGGTGTCTTCCCAATTCGGCTACAATCGTGGCACTACCTCTTACTAACTTACAATACTAAATTACAATCAGAGCAATCTATAGTGCTTAGCCTCCCGTATGTTTATCGCGCGATCAATAAATCCGCCGATCATAATGGAGGGGTAGCGCGACCCGTAACCGGAGCGAGCGGTGGAAATGAGCGGAATATCGATCATTATAAATTTCCACTTGCCACTAACGGCGCCCGCGCACGCGACCCCGATCATAGAGTAGACGCTGCAGATGCGACGTTTTGAAACGTTTTGATGCCTACTTTGGCGGTCGCTGTGAGAGGACGGCTTATTTTTTCATTTTTTTTTATTTAATATAAGGAGGCAAAGGAGCAATCGGAGCCCTTTTCATAACTATCGACTTCCATGGACATCCGCATCAGCGACATAAAGTTTATACAGATGCCTCTTTATTCTTTCTTCCATGGATACTAACACACCGCATGAAACGCGACAGCACAGCTGTCACTTTACGCCGGTTTCGTGTAAGAGAGAGGTACCTCCCCGGTCGTGCCAATCCAATTCGGCTGCATGCATGCATTCAGCGTGACCTCTTACCACAACACCTACATTGAATTTTGTATTAAAAAGTCACTGAATAGAGCCACTGAATAGAGAAACTAGAAATAAGATCAAAATTGTCAAATATATTTTGTGATTTTTAAAACGCGCCTGCGCGTTGTTTAAGGTTTTATTCTATTCATCTTTATGAACATAAAAGAGATTATATATTACCAGATGCGCTCGACGAATTCTCCCGAATAATATTTGATTTTTATAATAACTTAGAACCGTATAGAGATCTTTTCATAAGTGGGTAAACTTCGCTTTCCGAAGAACATTCTACATGCTTAATTTCACCACTCGTTCAATAGTTTTGAATGCGGTGTGCATTGTCTCTGTCAGACTCTAAATGATGGAATAATTATACATATTAAGATAACATATAGTCATTTATCATAGATAAACTTTATTATTACCCTACGTTTAACTCCCGGAGGTACCGTGCCCATTTGCAGTTCATACAATCTTTGGCCTCAAGCACGATCATAGCAAGCTTGGATACACATTTTAAAATAAATATTCGTATCGTGCAACAAAAAAATGTAGCAAAAGATAAATATAGAATTTTGAGTTTTATAATATGAGTTATAACAACAAATTAATTGACGTGAAAGAAATATTTTGTTACTTTGGAAGCTATAAAATCTTTGTTACATGGTGTGTAGAAAACTATGCAAGAATCGACAATAGACGATTCTAACCCCTTAGAAAAATACATTATAATATCGAGTAGAATATAATATAATAAACAATATATGAGATTAAGTCATGAAAGATTTGTCCTACTCCTTTATAATCGACTAGCTTCTAAACCACTTGTCTACTAGTTCTGTTCCGATACATAATCTTTGCCGGTGTTACACTACACAGATTACCGCGTGCCGCGCCATCTATACATCACTGAGCTTGTGCGCTAAATTTATTTTCTACCAATAGAAACTTAATATCGCCGGCGATACAATTTATTCGTTATTACCTTTGGATATGATTTAAATTCGCTTGCCGCTGTTATATGATACAAGCACTAAGTTGTTTCATTGTTTTTAATTAATGTTCACAATGTTTAAATTAGTGTTCGTCATTATTTTATAGTGTTACAGGTCAGATCTTACGGATTGCTTGAAGTAAACTTTCTAGTTTATTTTAATCTCAATTGTAAATTATTTTTGATCCAAAAATAAGATAATTTAAAAAACTAGGTTGAAAAGAGGAATGAGAGTAGTTTTTTGAGGTTTTGGTCGGCATCTCGAGGCTTCGTCGGTGAAGGAAAGTAGTTTGCTTGAATTTTAAACCGTATCTTTTGGGTAGAACCAATGACAAAAATGGGTAGAGTTTTTAATGATCTAATTAGTATTCTCTTTTTAGGGATGACAAAGAAGAATTAAGTTTGAGGTTTCGTTTCATATCTCTGGCTATAATTGGAAAAGGAGGGTTAAGGTTTTGGAGGTTTTGTCCCATATTCGTTGGCTAGGGATGAGAAAGGAGGGTAAAGTTTTTAAGGTTTAATTGGTATCTTCTGGCTACAATTGAGAAAGGAGGGTAGAGTTTGTGAGGTTTTATTTCGTATCCTCTAGCTACAATTGAGAGGAGAGGTTTGAGTTCTAGACGATTTGTTTCGTATTCTTTGGATAGGGCTGAGAAAAAAAGGACAAGATATTGATTACATCTTTATTCAACGCAGAGGATGTATGGTAAAACTTGAAAAACTGAACTCAAGATTAAACCTCTACACCCCGTTCTTAAGTGCGGGAAATCTGACAATGTACACCAACATTTTTGAATCTGGGGTATTTTATTTGCCTCCAAGTAAAACTAACATTAGTAACGTGATAGTTGTGATCTCACGTATTGTGCGGTGTGTAAGTGGCCCATGTGGAGCATTGCATCTGTATAACCTCTATGTCTATGGGCGTCTTGGCGGGCGTTAGCATCCCTATTCTATAAAAAAAGACAAAAAATCAGTGATTTATATCATCTTCATATTAAAACATTACAAGCTTTAAATTTCGATAAGACATCAAACAAGCACCTATACCCATAAATCTCTACACATCAGGAGGCAGTAAAGAAATGACTTAATTTTACGTCAACACTATGGTACCTCCACCTGCCGTAACTAGTTATCTGAGTCTCTCTGATCGTTTGCCCCATTATTCTATATAATAAACACTTTTCCTTTACAGACATAACTATCATATGCAAGGGTACTTGTGGTCGACATATACTCATCTATATATTAATACGCGAAGCAAAAACTTCGGGAACATTTTTACGAAAATTGCGCGGACGGAGGAGTATGAAATTTGGTACACTTATAGTTTACGTGTGCGAGAAGTGCATTTTTTAATAATAATGTTCATAAAATAAATAAAACTTTACACACACTACCATGCATTTGACACATTGATATAGGTATAAAATACACGTAGGTAAATATTGATGATGTCAAGTCTTTTGCAAGTGTCGAAAATTCTACATCGAGTACGCGCCACGACTGAAGTCTTCCGCCAAATTTCAATTACAAAAAAGTTGCACTTAGATCGAATATCGATCTTCGCGGGTCCACTAGTAATATATAAAAGTAGCTAAGATATTTGTAATCACGAAAAACATGTCCAGTCAATATTTTCGTTGTTACTACAGGTCGTCAACCCATCTTTATACATTTAAAACATATTATATTATCTTATTACATACAACAATTTCACTTTCTAAATATTTTTATCTTCTTCAAGCTTTCTGATTTTTACAATTCGTCTTAAAATTAAAAAGAGTTCATTTTTATAAATAAATATTCTAAAGTTATATTTTGTTAAAATTTCTATGTACTTTAACGCCTTAGATGGTAGAGATAATATACAGGGTGTCTTACGGTTTGTTATAAAAATAATAAATAAGTTTGTATTTGGTATGATATTTTTCTTTATTTGATTTTATCGCACCACTTTCTTAGTAGGTATGCCGTTATCTGGCAAAAAAAAAATATATATTGCTACCTATTTCTAATGAAGTAAATAATAATCAAAAAATACTTTTACTCATGCTCGTGACCAATTGTAGAATTTGACTACCGGCTGACGCAGTGTTGCGCCAGAGGTCGCAGGTTTGAATCCCGTCTAGATATTTGATGTTTATCTATGTATTATATGTATTTTTTTAATAAAAAAGAGTAAGGAGGAGGAAGTATAGCAACGCATCTGTATAGCCTTTATGTCCATGGGCGTCGTCCAATCATGAGTATGTCTCTGACTGCTCGTTTGCCATTATATACTACAAAAAATATTATTTTAATATAATTTTGAGTTTTCGCCGTTCCCTTTTTTATTTACAATTATTTTATTGGAACGGAACAACTTGTATAGGATATGCACGCTCTCCGTATTTCAATGGCGTCTTTACATATATACGTAAGTATACGTATAGCATATACGTAGCACACGAAAGTGGAGCTACACTTAACTCGTATTCACGTGATGACATAGATCAACTGTCCAGTATATCATTTTAATATAGTTTGAGTTTTCATCGTTTTTACTAATTTACAATTATTTTAATGTACAGTATAGCTAGTGTTGTAAAGAACTCGAGTCCTAATTTGATAGACTCAACTTGATAGAATTTTACAAGACTTAGTGAAGTAACACAACTCGGAGTATTGAGTCGCGTCGAGCTTCAGTCCTATCATGAAAAGAACACTAATTATAGCATTTTACTATATTAAAATTAAAATTTATTTTATTAATTAAAATCAATTACTATATTAATTAAAATTTTGAGTTTTCACCGTTTTTTTTTTAATTATTTTACAATTATTTTAATGAACAGCCTCTATATTATAACACGCTGGCCGTATTTGAGAGACGCGGCGTCGCTGCGTAAATCGCACGCACTGATTACCCGCTATCGGGTCGGAAGTGGGGTCGGATCCACGATTTATACATTCATTAACAGACCGACTACTTTATCTGCTAATTGTGGACATAGTATATTTCTTGCGAAGTATAAGTAGCCGGTGATCCATGTAGCAGAGAGGAGGAAAGAGGGCCACGCATTTGTATAGCTTTTATGTCGTCGGAGTCAAGACAAGGGCTCCGACTGCTTGTTTGCCCTTTTATACCATAAAAATAGCATTTTAATATAGTTTTTAGATTTTACCGTTTTTTTTATTATTTTACAATAATTTTAAGGAACATTCTGTATATAACATGCTCGCCGTATTTCAGTGGCGTCGCTACGTAAATCGCACGCACTGATTACCTGCTATCGGGTCGGAAGCGGGGTCGGACCCACGATTTATACATTCATTAACAGACCGACCACTTTATCTGCTAATTGTAGATATTGATTGAGATGTTTTTAATCTGCAGGTAATATATAAGGGCCTAATGAAGTGGTCTAATTCAGTGCAGTTTATGTTTTGTTTTAAATCGGGACAAGCCTTTCGTAGACAGGGCTGCATTAAGCACGTCAGCACCTAGATATTGTATCGCGAGTCTTTAAGAATAAAATAGAATAGAATGAACATATTTTATTAGGGACATTAATACATACACTGTCGTAAAACAACTTTATATTTTGACATTAAATGTAATAAATATATTTACACATATACATGAAAAGTCCTAATTTATCACATAATATAAAAGAAAAAAAAAACACTAAACGAAACAAAAATTAAAAAAAAAACATTAAACGAAACAAAAATAAAAAAAGCAAAAGCAAACGGAGCAAAACTTATAAAGATATAAAATTTTAAGGTTAATTTAAATTTTACTTTTTAATATCCCATTGTATCTGCAATCAATTTTATAGATTACTAGCTGCGCTCCACGGTTTCACCCCCGCAAGTTTAGATCCCGTGCAAATATCGAGATGAAAAATAGACGTTGGCCGATTCTCAGGTCTACCCGATATGCACACAAAATTTCATGAGAATCCGTCAAGCGGTTTCGGAGTAGTATGGTAACTAACATTGTGGCCCAAGAATTTTATATAATATATTATAGAGATAGGCTCTAAAAAAATAGTCAGTTGACAAAAAAAAATCCTTTTTAACAATAAGTACGTTGCAACATTTTGGGATTATATTTATTTTTCCTGTATATCTTGTGTTTGAAATTAAATTAAAATATTATAATTGAAAAAAAAATTACTCTCATTGAACGTCAAGTTGACATTACAACCCTTTTTTTTCCTCAACTCTCATCGGAATCGTGTAATGGGGTCCCGTTCCTATCCCGACCCGTGGCCCCAGTATACCATAGGAGCACACCACCAATTTGTCCGAATCGGAAGCACCAGTCGTCCTAATCCACGCTGCCTCTCCCCCAAATCTGTCCAGTATGGGTAGGCCTGTTCGGCATAGACTTGGGGATTACAGAGGCACACAA
>LUGF01025290.1:79390-93970 GCA_001625245.1 Calycopis cecrops
CCCCCTCCATCACGGCAAGGGGGAACACGGATTCAACCCTACCTCCCAGATTTGAGATGCAATGGTCGAAGTCGGATTTGGCCTTTTGTTTTGTGGACAGGACCGGACCGGACCGGGACTCTAATATTTCAGGGCCCTTAAATTTATTGTAATGTTTTACATTAAATTCAATTGACAATTTATATAATTCTCGTATTTAAATTGATTTTCATCGACATAGCCCTTTTGAGTTTCACTGGTTTTCAAGGATAGAGGGCGGATTAATCACATGTTTTTTTAACCACACTTATTATTGTTATAAAAAAGTTTGATTAGAACACCCACGTCAAAAATCTAAAATATCTAAATATTTTGTGATTTACACTGTTGTAGTGTAAAATAAACTCACAAAAAGAATAATGGCGAAATAATTGTTACTAGAATCTTTGAGCGTCAACAAATGTCTTGGATGCAGTCGTAAATAAAATAATATATTCTTATCTTTTTAAGTCTGTAATGTTTTTAAGTTGATTAACGGTTTTTCAAACATATCACTTTAAAACTTCAAACTAAAATATCTTGAAAACCTTTATTCGTATAGTTCAAGTTGCGAAAAAGAATCTCATAAGAAATCTCTATATTTTAATATTTTTTTCATCCATAGACGCTAAAAAAATAGTCAACAAAAATTTGTATGAGAATTTGCCATTGTCCTTTTAAGAAATCATATAATAGATAAGATAAATAATCAATATAATAAGTTAATAGTAATAGTAAAAACAAAAAATAATAAAAATAACAATCTTTGTGTTCTAATAGTACCACATCATTTATAGTTTACAAGCTATCTAGTGTCTTAGCTATCTTCACCTTTACCGCAACAAGAGATAGTCTGAATTATCATTAATTTGCACAACAATGAAATTAACTCTACAAATCGTGATAACAATTATTACAATGGGCGACTCC
Organism: Calycopis cecrops; assembly: GCA_001625245.1. Taxonomy (NCBI): domain Eukaryota; kingdom Metazoa; phylum Arthropoda; class Insecta; order Lepidoptera; family Lycaenidae; genus Calycopis; species Calycopis cecrops. Next base: position 80,339 of record LUGF01025290.1, read on the forward strand.
GACACGCCATAAATCTAGCTGACACAGAGCGGAGAGCACGAGTCGGTGTAGACAATACAAACTAGACCATTAATAGGTCTTTTTGTAAGCTGTATCGCCTATTTCTGTTTTTTTGCACTAACATGCTTACCACTGGACCACGAAAAAATTATATTATAGTCTGCATACAACAGGCAAAAATTGTATAAGTATACAGCATTAATTAAATGTCGGCTTCATTAAAACTTATTTTTTCTTATAGTATAAGACGACAAACAAGGAATAGTAACCGTTTTCATGACTACTGGCGCCCATAGGCATCCTCATAGAAGTTATACAGAAGCGTCCTCTATCCTCCTCCCATCTCCATGAGCCCGGCTACTTGCGCACGAAACGCGACAGCTGTCCATGTCCACAAGATCACTGCTAGTACCAGAAGGGGATTTCACCCTTTAAAAAACCTTAAATCTGAGCTTTCCATTGGAGGAAAATAATGCATGATTTTATAGCTATGCAGATGTCTATCTTTTAAAAGGTTAGGTAGTTTGACTACTACTCACTTAGACTACCTCGTGGTCTAGTGGTAAGCATGTTCCACCATTATGTTCTTGTCATAATGATATGACAATTAATGCTGAGTGGGTAACCTTTATTGATTACACCAAATTAATGTTATGTTTATTATATGTGAGATTGTCCATTTTTATTGTAATCAATAAAAAAAATTCTTTATTTCTTTCTCACCACATACGTGAGGTCCCGGGTGCGAATCCCGGGTCGGACCAAAAAGTGTTAATGGGAGTTTTCAGTTTCTAATAACAGTCCGGAGTCAGGAAGTTGACGGTTACACCCCGTGCATCGGAGAGCACATTAAGCCTTTGGTCCTGCGCCTGATTTCTCACCCGTCATGTCGAGTTACCATCCCATCGGAATATGAGAATTAGGGAAGAGAGAGTGCACTTGTGTCTGCGCGCACACTTTAATATATCCTGCACTATCATATATTCTACGCAGATAGATTGTCTCTATAGAAAGGGCCTCCGTAGCCGAAATCGGCTAGAACCACATTTTTATTAGTAAGGTAGTTTCAGAACGAGATGAAAGTACCTAAATCAAAAATGAAGATATTAACAAATATTTATTATCTAATATTTAGTCTTTTTACAAGCTGAACTCTCCAGCTCTTTCTAAGATCGACTCAGATCAAATTGTCGTTGGTCAAGATATTCCAAAGTACCCCAGCTACCTACAGACTCCATAATGTATGTTATAAGGTGCCATAAATATGGAAATGTGTGAGAAGTGGCATGAATAATGTATGAAGCGAAAGAGGAGTGTCAGGTACGTAATAAACGGTAATCTATGGTGCTCACCACTTGGGATACTTCCAGTAACTGTATGGTGTGGGGCATTAAAACACTTATTAATAGTTTGAATTTATATATTTTTTTGCCTACGTAATATAGATGGACATAAGCTGTTGTTTTTTAATTATTTTTTGGCAATACCTCATCCAGCAGTAATATGTTAGTTGCATAAAAGTTAGAACCTCGCATAGGGCAGATAGTTTTTGTAAATACACTAGATAACCATGTAAAATAAGGGCGAGAGGGCAGGTTTAGATCTTAGGTTGTAATTGCGCCAATGGCAGGTCTTTTCATTAACTTGTGATGTTATATTTTTTTTAGTCTACGTCCACTTCTGAAGACCATAATTTTTTTTGAACTCAATTCTTTTTGGAACCCACTCATGCGACCGCGGGAATAAAATATGTAGGTGATTGATTTGATTGACCTAGAATCCGACACAACCACTAAGTCCACGGTTAGTGGCAGTTCAGCAGTCACACGTTTCATTATCATCATCAGCCTATTGCAGTCCACTGTTAGACGTAGGCCTCTCCCACAGCTTGCCACTGGTCTCGGTCTTCGGCTATCAATCCCTTCTTTCTGCCCACAGCTTTGCGTATTCCCGGCACCAATAAGATTATTTTTTATTCTTCACTTATAATTAGAAAACTATCCGTAGCCTAGCACAAACCTCCTGACCTGACGTTAAACCCCAACCCTAGCTAAGATAAAAAGATAGTATTTTTACACACACAGCCACGTTCAGCGTATCATTACAGAGATAAGCGACACAGGCACGCGTCGGAGGCTTCGCAATTAGAGACAATGAGCGTCCGCGAACAATGGCGATGGCTGATAGCGATATCTGGGGATCGCACTCAATAACTCCGGTTAACCTTTGTGCAGCCCCGGTGACAAATGTGTAACGGGACCCTTTGTTTGTAAAGTAAGTTTTTTAGGAAGAAGTAGTGTCACGATGCATGCATGCATGCAGCCGAAATGGGCCAGCACTGCTAGAGGGGTACCTATCGCTCGTAAGATATGTCCGCAAGTTGTTTTCGTGACGATATCTGGCGATCGCACTCAATAACTCCGGCTAACCTTTGTGCAGCCCCAGTGACAAATGTGTAACGGGACCCTTTGTTTGTAAAGTGAGTTTTTAGGAAGAAGTAGTGTCACGCTGCATGCATGCATGCAGCCGAAATGGGCCAGCACTGCTAGAAGAGTACCTCTCACTCAAAAGATATATCCGAAAATTATTCTCGTGCCAATATCTGGGAATCGCATTCAATAACTCTGCCTAACTTTTGTTCAACCCTGGTGTCTGTTTTCAGTTTTTATAAGAGGTACGATGCAAACGAAAAGGACCAGCACTGCTGGAGGTGTACCTATCACTCGGACGATACTTCTGAAAATTATTTTCCTATATCTGGGGATCGCACTCAATAAATTCGCCTAACTTTTGTTCAACCCTGGTGTCAAATTGATCTCGTGCCAATTGCATCTAATCCGGACTAGCTACTACACAATCATCTTTCCACTTGGTACCTACATAGTCGGACACTTCATCTTACCAAAACCAGATTTGCCAGTAGATTCTAATGTGGCATTAAATCCATACTGGCTCATCCGCTATGAGTTCTTCTAAAAGGATTGGTAATTAAATAATTATAAACGCTTTATTAAAAAAAAAGGAATTAAGAAAGAAAGAATTACGTACATACATACGACGACGACTTAGTTTTTTATTTAATATTGGCCGACTTATAAATCGGTATAAATGCTATAACATTTTTAATATTTACCGACTGAACGGTACTGCTAAGTTGCCAAATAAAAAGTTACACGAATTGCTGACCGTGGAGTGTTCAACAACAACAGTTCGACTACACGCACCTATGGATGCAGGCGGCACTGCCTCTTCTTAAAATTTCGCACTGATAGTCTAGGTGCCGTCTTCGATAAATTTTCGTCTTCGATTTATTTAAAAACTAGCTGCGCCACGCGGTTTCACTCGCTTAAGCTTCGATCCCATGGCATCCCATAGGAACATTTTTTCGGGATAAAAACTATCCTATTTGTTATTCCAAGTTACTCTGTATGTGTGTGCTAAGTTTCATGAAAATCGGTTCAACAGTTTTTGTGCGAAGCAGTAACAAACAAACAAAGAAACGAACAAACATTCGGATTTATAATATTAACTAGCTGCGCCCCGCGGCTTCGCCCGCGTAAATTTCGATATCGTGGAAAATCATTCCATGGCATCCCTCAGGAACATTTTTTCGGGATAAAAGCTATCCTATGTTACTTCTAATACCTCCAAGAACATGTGTACAAAATTTCATGATGATCGGTTGAGCAGTTTTCGCGTGAAAGGGTAACAAACAAACTTACATTCGCATTTATAATATTAGTATGATATAATGTTGTAAATACAATATTACACAAAAACTATTTCTGAGATAATACACAGATATAAATCTATATTTGCCACTGCAACGTTAAAAGTAATTAACTGGACAAAGCCGTAGATCACTATCTATTGTGCTAAGAGTTTCATGAAAATAAAGCAGGAGAAAACTAAAATTGTGGTTTTATGATGTCATAATGCAACTTTTATATTTAAAGTAGGAGGTAGTGTCACGTTGGATGCATGCATCCGAATTGGACGGGCACGACCGTGACAGCCGTGCTGTCGCGTTTCGTGAGGTGTGTAAGTAGCCGGTGGCCCATGGAGGGGAGCGGAAGGCAACACATCTGCAAATATGCGAATGTCTATGGGCATTGGTAGGAAGTCATGAAATTGACTCCGATTGCTCGATTGCCATCGTATACTATAAAAAAAAAATAACTCAAATGCGCGTGATTAATACAGATAATAAGTGCAGCTGAGGCGAGCGACAGAACACCTTTACACGTGTTCTCTAACTCTGCTGTTGAGTGTCTTTTAAAATACAAGGGATAAGGATCAAAGGAGACGTCGAAGCATCTCAATGACTACCCACGACCATAGACATCCGCACAATGCAAAATATACATGCAGATCAGTGTTTTGTATTGTAGTTTATAGTTAGCCATATAGAGCAGAGGTCAGTATGACAGACGAGCGACGGTGAAGTGCCACCTCTTGGAGTATCATCTCAAAGGTCGGGAACGCATCTGACAGTCCTCTGGTATTGCGGATGTATGTGGGCTTCAGTAGTCATGAAATAGGCTCCGACTAATCCTTTTCCCTCTTATATTATAAAATTTATTTGTATGGTTTAGCTTTTCCCCCGGGCTCCCTGAGAACCCCAAAGGGTCAAGTGTGGTTGCCGCTGTCGATCCTGGCGACACAGGAAGGAAGAGGTAGTGCCACACCGCATGCTTGCGTGCAGCTGAATTGAGCCGGCACTACCGGGGAGGTACCTCTCGCTTACACGAGATCGGCGTAAAGTGACAGCTGTGCTGAGTGCTGTGTGTCGCGTTTCGTGCGGTGTGTAAGTAGCCGGTGGCCCTTGAAGGTGGGAGGAGAAAGGAGGGCAGCTCATATTCTGTAAAGCCTCTATGCGGATGTTTGTGGGCGTCGGTAGTCATGAAAATTGCTCCGACTGCTGGTTTGCCTCCTCATACTATAAAAGAAACAGGAGTAGCAGCGGTGGGAACGAGTGGTGGACCAAAGCCCTACATTTTATACTATAAAAACTGACCTTTCATTCTGTTCTGGCACCTGAGCTGGTCGATGATGGTTGTGAGACGGCTTTCTCGAAAGTTCACCTTTCCCTCTTCCACGTAATCCTTCACTTCACTTTTCACATCACATCTGTTGACATCACATCTGTTAACATCACTTTTCACACATCTATCACTGTTAACATCACTGTGGCCATCACTTTTATCATCTACACACATTTTGTCGGACTGATTTGAATCGGAATCCGACACTTTTTGGATTTCCATGGTTTTTTAATTGTATTCAGCAGCCACTCGAGTTAGAATATTCTCATTTCAACTGAGAATATTTTAAGCTATGTTGTTTGTTAACTCGAAACTTCTGTTGTAATTTTGAACACGGATTTTCTGAAAATAAAAATAATACATTTTATTCCCCACTATATGCAAGAAAGAAAGAAAAGTTTTTTATTCAAAATAGAATTACAAGAATTACTTTTTGAACGTCAACAATTAAATCTACCACCGATTCAACCCTAGCCCTGTCCTGAGAAGAACGAACGAAGAATGTTGTGATCAGATGTAAAATTCAAAAATATAAAAATACAAGTACATTTGCATATGATATAATACAATATAATTTATAAATTTACAATAATTATGGTACAGAAACAGCCTGGGAGGAGGGTACTAATCCCACATCATACATATGACCATGATTAACTTATTCTTAACTAGCAGGTTGCAGCGAAGCTTTTGTGTTTATTCAATCAACTTCGGAATCTAAGCATCCTTTTTAAATGTCGAATAATATGCATTAGTTTTTAAATTGTTATTTAATTTTTTTTTTTATATTCTCCTTTTTGTATTTTTGCACATCTACGACTAGAATTCTTTTAAATAAATTCCTACTTAATAATATGATACATATAACATAATTATGTGGATTTCACACACTACGTTACGTTAGTCAAGTCCTGTGGTAAGTACCGTAAGAACTTGTGTTACGGTTACTAGACATTTTACTAGATATTTTTAAAGAAGTATATATTAAAATACATTGACAAACCATGACCCACGCGGGATTCGAACCCGCGACCCCTGGTGCAACATGCTCCGCTTATCCGAGCTGTTACCACTGCACCATCCGGCCGTCAAAGCGGCGAATTCAATGAGTTTCTCTCACAAACGTATCGGAAATCTACTATCGTATGATAGACCAAAGTACCTCGTAAATAAAACAATAATGTACTTTAAACTTTGGACATTCTGTTATAGATATGATTCTAGACATTTATCGTAAAAAATTATGCGATCATGCACAATACAGATAAACACAACACTTATATCTATCTATGTATTCCCTGCACGCCTATTTTAGGATAAGAGGCAAACGAACAGTAAATGACCACCGGCGTTTCGCGTTTTTCATTGAAATCCGCATACCTCGAGGCTTTGCAGGTGCGTTGCCGGCCTTTTAAATAACAATAAGCTGTTTTCTTGAAGATCCTCAGAAAAAACCTTTTATTACATATTTTATTTGGATAAACGGATGTCTAAGCCAGATTTTACTTTGCTACTAATATAACTGCTACTACAATACTATTTACAAGAGAAACAGATAGTAAGTTTTCTGTTTGGAGTGCGATAACATCGATCTGTCAAAGATTATCAGATAATAAAAATGGATCTTCAACAAACACAAAGACCAACATCGACCAGTCTGCTGAGATAGCTTCCGCCAGCTGTGTCCTAAGCGCGTTGATACGCCATCTGTCGGAAATTGGTCGTACCCACTCTGAAAGATTCGTGGGTTCATGCACAACAACTTTGCTAAAAATCATCATATAGTTTGCGATTCTATAGAGTATAAACCAGACAAACATTCATTTCTCAATATAGAAATGATCAGCTTGTCTGAGAGAGCAAATCGCTTGTTAGTAACAAAATAACAACTGTAATAAAGATCAAAATTATTCCCTAAGGGACTCACTTAATAGTCGTTCGTTACCCTTAGATTATTCGTTAGAAGTAGCGCCATCTTTGTAAGTCGCTTGCCACTGATTTTTTTTGCCCTCTTATACCATACTAGTGTCACAGTTATACTAGAACCCCCTTTTTAATAAACATAGATTAACTTTATTCCAAGTATTAAACTAGCATCTGTCGAATTCCTTATTAATAAGGAATTTCACAGCTTCTAGTTTATACCTGGAGTAAAGTTAATCTATGTTCATTAAGAAGGCTCTATAAGTGTTATGAAAGTGTACTTGGCCTAATTATTGCCCATAGATATCCACAAAACTCAAGGCTTTGCAGGCGCGTTGCCAGTCTTTTAAATAAGAATAAGCCCTTTTCTTGAAGAGCCCCGAACAAACCATTATTTACCTATTTAATTTGGATAATTAATCGCTGTGCATTATTGGTTGTATAAGGGGACAAATAAATTGTAAGAGGTAGTGCCACACTGCATGCTTGGATGCAATTGGGCTGGCATGATCGGGCAGGTACCTCTCGCTTACACAAGAAGCGTGAAGTGACAGCGGCGCTGTCGCGTGCGATGTGTAAGTAGCCGGTGGCTCATGGAGGTGGGAGGAGAAAGGTGAGCAGCGCATATGTATAGTCTTTGTGCGGATGTCTATGGGCGTGGGTAGTCATAAAAAACGCAGCATCAGAGCTTTTAAATTACTACCTACGTACATTAATATCACAACTGCTATAGAAATGAATTGTGCTTCCCCCCCCACTCCTGTAGGGCACCGGAAACTTACAAACCGTAAACGTTACAGCATAACTTTGACGACCAGCGCAGTGGTACAGAGCTCGGATAAACAGAGCATGTTGCGCCAGAGGTCGACGCGACGATTCGAATCCCGCTTTGGTTATGAATGTTTATCTAAGGATTATAATATGTATTTCTATAGTAAACAATCTTAAATATATTGTCCGTTGTCTGGTACCCGTCACACAAGTCCTTGCGGTACTTAGCTCGAGGCTAGGCTAGGTGAAAAGTCTACAGATATTATTATTATTTTTATTATAACTGTCGATTCCAGCGGTGTCATGTGTCCTCCTTGGTCTTTTTTTTAGGATAAGGGGCAAACGGGCATATGATAGATTACTATCGCCGCCCATAGACATCTGTAAAACTGGCATTGCAGACGCGTTGTCGGCCTTTTAAATAGAGTCGTGACTAATTCCGCTGCAATGGAACATGACTTTACCTATTACTCTGCGTGTTTTACGCTGATGTTGATGATGTCATTCCTCCTATGTCAAGTTCAAGATTATCTACTTCCTGGTACTACGGCAGTACTGCATATCTAACATTGATAAAGAACACAGATTAGTTAATTGGAATATTTACAAAAAGAATTCTCTCAATAAAACGAAACCGGTGTAAAGTAACAGCTGTGCTGTCGTGTTTCGTGCGGCGTGTAACGGTGGTCCATGGAGGAGGACGAAGGAGGGCAACGCATCTGTAATAGCCTCTATGCGGATATGTATGGGAGTCCATTCTTCTATACTCTATATTTTCTTACTGTATCTTATTTTTTCTTAAATGTCAAATTTCATAATAGGTATCTTAAGAAGTTCCATTGTTTCCTTCCTGGTTTCGGCTAGTTTTAATTTCATTTCATAAATTGACAATAATATGTGTGTGATGAAGGTGGAGGTTGCCTCTTGGTGTTATCGTCATCATCATCACTACCAGCCAGGCGCGAGTACTGGACATAGACCTCCATTAGAGCTGTAATTGGATAACCGCAGAAAGGTGTGTAAGTAGCCGGTGGGCCATGGAGTTGGGAGGAGAAAGGAGCAGCGCATCTGTGTAGCCTTTATACGGATGTCTATGGGCTTTGGTGGTGAAAATGACTCCGCCAGTTAGTTTGCTCCTCTATACCATAAAAAAATCTTTTTTCACCTTTTGCAGTTGCCGGTTCTGCGACCAGATTTTTCCAGCCCTGGCCGCCTAAAATAATCATATTTTTCAGGTTAGGAAAGATCTTTCTTACTTCATATGGTTTATTCGTATCAGTACGAAATGTATCCCAAAGCGTTTATTAGTTTTGTCGTAAAAGATTAACAAATACATCAAACTTTTTAGTCTTCAGTTATTGATGTTAAAATTTCCTGCGATTACCATTTAATTTTTGCATTTAAATTTATAAAATTGTTAAATTTTATTGTAAAGATAAATATATAAATAAATACATTGATAGAGTTAGTTATCTAAAGGACTTAGGCACCTTTTGTTTTTGCACGGACAAATGTCAAATGTCATACAGTGCCCACTGCACTGTATGACACTACTAACTAACCCAGCCAGTGTTTAACTAAACTACATAAAATAGATATGAAAACAAATAATGTCTGCGATTTGATACCGGGATTTCCCCTATATCTTGTATCTTTAACATAACACAAAAGTATCTTATACATTACCCACCTGAGTTACAACGATGCTATTGACACTTCCTTACACAAATTCGAATTCGAACTTCGAATTCCGAAAACCCTACACACACCACACAATTTGAAAACGCGAAAACAAAAAAAAGTATTTAAAAAATGAACATTTTTCAAAACGCAAAGGTAAAAACAGGTAAAGTACGCATTATCACGGCGCGCCACTGATAACTGAGGTGTCAGGTCAAATGAGCAAATGGGGCATGGTACGTAGGCGCTGATAAGAGCCGATAACAGGCTCTTAACCTTCCGATGTCACACCAGCCTGAACAATCGGAAAATTATACGATTGACATGCGTTTTATTTCAATATAAGAGGTAGTGCCACGCTGCATGTAGTCGAATTCGACACGATCGGGGAGGTGTCTCTTGCTTACACGACACCGGCGTTTAGTGACAGCTACGTTGTCTCATTTCGTCGTACTTGCCTGAACAATCGGAAAATTATACGATTGACATGCGTTTGCATTACATGAGCTACGCTGCATGCTTGTAGCCGAAATGGGCCGGCACGAACGGGTGCCTCTCGCAGGACACGGGCGTGAAGTATCCGGTGGTTCATGGTGGGAGGAGGGTGGCAACGCTTCTGTGTAAACTCTATGCGGATGTCTATAGATATGGTGGTCATGATAATGGCTCTGACTACTAGTTTGTCTCCTGTATTTGTTGTTTGTATACCTACTATTAAAAAAAACCTTCGAAGACTATCGTTTAGAGCTCGTTCATTTCGTTTAGCCAGCTCGTGTCTCTTGGTTTGGTTTCTGGTTTCTTTCAATTGGAAATAACAAGTTAACGTTTTTGTTTTCTGTTTTATTTTCTATGACTTTCCGTTTAGTATGTTGACTTTTGTATGCAAGTGTAAAGAAAATAGCAATGCCCGTTTGCCCCGAACGAACGGTTTGCCATTTTCGTGACTACCGACGCCCATAGACATCCGCATAGAGATTACAAATGCGTTGCCCTCCATCTCCCCCTCCATTTGCCACCTACTACTTACACATCGCACGAAACGCCATAGCTCAGCTATCACTTAACGCCATTGTCGTGTACACGAGAGGTACCACAGAACTCGACATTATTGCTGTTACTTTGCGGCAGTGTCATTTAAGCCAGAGGTACCTCCTCGATCGCCCGGCTCGAATCCTGTTACAATGCAGCGTGGCACCTCTTTCTGTCCACCTTATACAATACATGCCAAAGTCAAATGATTAAAAGAAATGTATGGAAATAGTACAAAATTAATGCATTAGGGTAAGTACTTATAATGTACAGCAGGGCTTCTTAACTAGTGGGGCACGCGCTTCCCCTTAAAACTAGTACTTCGCATACTGAGGGCTGAAATTTTGGTACAGAGTTAATGTTTAATGGCCACATAAAGGGAAAACTATAAAAACTAGGATAATTGCAATTTTTTTTGCGAATTTATATATTGCAAAAGTGCGTGCAGGCCTGCGTGCGTGCTTGTGTGTTTGTGTGTGTGTGTATGTGCTTCTGAGTCTGTATGTGTACATATGTACGTATGTGTGCGTGTGCGTGTGCATAAGTAGATGACCAAAATATCTTGTGGGTACTCATTTTAAAGGGGATTTAATTTATAATGTCACAACGTAATTATTTCTTGAATATCATGATTAGTTAACGACTTTGCTAATAATTATACAACATGTGCGCGTATTACGTTTGTGTATTACGTTTGGCATAAGACAAACACCTAAAATAAGTAATTTCAAATCATACAAAACATTTATGGATGGTTAAGTGATTTCATCACTTACTTAGTGTACCTACCTAATTAACTAACTAGATAAGTAATCGTGATAATATTATTTTATTTTATTATAATAATTTATTTCTAAATACGTGACGTGCCATTCCAAAAAAGGCAACAGATTAAAATAAAATAATAAAATAAGATAATATTTAATTGAATAGACCTGACGATTTACAAGACATAATTGTTTATTATATTACTTTCATTATTTTATTATTATTATAATTTTATCTTTGACTAGCTGTACCGTGCGAGCATTGCTACGCCACCAACAGATACGTCAGCATGGACTATCATAGCAATATGTAAAATTCATTGCAATGACTAAAGCACCATCTGTCAAAAATTGGTCGTACCACCTTAGAATTCTTCATGTGTAACTTCTGAACAACTTTACATAATATATGATACATTCGGACATTCGTGATAATATATGATACATTCGTGATTATACATATATGATACAATTCGCGCCACATCACAGAATTTGTGTCCAAAATAATTGTTACTTTAATCAAACTGATTTGTTTTCGATCTCCCGACATGTCTATGAAAATAAAGTAAAGAAATTATGCATATAAATACATATATGCATATGCACATATGCATGTAATAGATAATAATAATACTCTCATTTTTTTTGCTCTCATTTTAAAATAAATGTATGTTCTTAGTGAGACTACAAGGAAACATTGTAACTTAATATTATCACTTTGTTTCTGTATCGTTCTCCAAATAAACGAATAAATAAATAAACAGCAAAGCGAAAATATAGATTGAGCAAAATTTAGAAATAAATGCATTATGCATGTGGCCTACAGGTGAAACCTCAAACTGATTTTATGAAAAATTATTAACACACAATATATTAAAGATTTTTTTTCTCTAGTTAATTTTTTCAAGATGGCGGCGCGGCGTGGCGCGAGCGGCGGAGATACGAGGTGGCAAAGTTGAAATTCGATAAGAGCATACCGAAATTCATAAAATAACCAATTTTCAAAACTCCCGGAAAACTTTCCAGATAAACCTTTTTTTTCGACCTAGACTATAAGAAAATCTAATAAAATAAATCAATAAGCTCACGTTTCTACAAAAAGAAGTGAAATATCACCAGAAATATTCTGTAAAACACCTAACTACTACTACTACCTACTACTACTACTAGTTTTTTTACACAATGTTTTTGGTGGGATATTTTCTACAATTTTTTTTGTTACGCCCAATGAAGTGTATACAGAGAGGCACATTGGGGTGGGGGGACAAAGGAAGATAACGCATCTGAATAACCTCTGAACAGATGTCTACGGGTGACGATAGTCATGGCTCCGACTGCTCGTTTAAAATGACGTGAAACTGTTTCAATGTTGTCAATATGTTTATCAATGTCTCTAGCAAGTCACGTTGACATGGCAGTGTGTGTGAAATATGTATGATCGTGTGTGTGAAATATGTATTGATAAACCTTCGAGTGTCAGGCTCGCTCTGTGATTGGACAGTGATAGTGTGTCATAGCGTTCTGATGTTATAACGAGGTATAAACAGTGAAAAGGGAAACAAATAAGGCAGTGCCACGCGGCACGGAGCCGAATTGGTACGACCGGGGAGGTACCTGTTGTTTACACTACACCGGCGTAAAGTGACAGCTGTACTGTCGCGTTTCGTGCGGTGTGTACATTTTTCTTGCTTTTTCCTTTTTTAATACAAGGTTAGTTTTTGGTCACCGGCCAAATTTTAAAATAAAGAAGTAAACAACATTCCAAGGATATGTTTTAATAAATATTATCGTCTAATTGTAATTTTGTTAAAAAAAAAATCGATTTGAAATGGTCCTTACAAATATACATGCATCGTTGTTCCTACACGAAATGTATAGACTTCAGGGTCGAGGCCGCTTCGAGGCTTCGTGACACGCGAGCAAAAAATTTATTTTTTTGATTGATTGATCTTTAGATGCTACGTGGTGATCAAGAAATAGGTTTTTAACATGGGACAAAGTAATTGTATCTAATAATTTTTATCTTTTTATATTTCATAAATCAAAAGTATTATTGATTCCGAACCAAACCTGAAAATTTGGCGGGTGACCAACAACTAACCCTGTATAGTGTAAGGGAACAAAAAAGCAGTTGAGCCAATTTCATGGCTACCGACGCGGATATACATTCGCATAAAGGTTACCTATACAGATGCGTTCCCTTAGTTCTTCCACCCTCCATGAGTCACCATCTACTTACACACGAAACGCGACAGCACAGCTGTCACTTTACGCCTGTTACTATACCGCCTAATTTGGCTGCATGCATGCATGGAATCACCTCTTATCACAATAAGTTATCCGTAAACTGGCTTCATAGACACTTTTGAAGTAAAACTTATTTACGTGCGCATTACTTGGAGAGTAAGCGTGATAAG
>LUGF01025290.1:123652-137724 GCA_001625245.1 Calycopis cecrops
TGTAACTACGTAATACTGATGTTATTGAATGCATTCACTGACACTCGCACCAATTTCGCATAAGTTTCGACTTGTCACAGACCATTGAAATTTTACATAAACAACAAATATTTTTCTTCTAAAATTATTTTAATTGCCAAAATCTTTTCTTTTAGCTTAAAACTAATATAGTAAGTGATTATAAAAGTTTATACACCTAAGTTTAGTTTGTCACAGGTAAATTTTGAGAGTTATTATAACTAACATTACTTTTCTTGATTCTTTGCGAATGTCGTAAGTTTTTAATTTGGGACCCCATAGATGCGTGTAATATGGAACCGGGTTCCAAATTACCGGCAGTACATTTAATATCTATCATCTGGTTTTTTATTCCAGTCATGCCTCGAACTCAATAGTCCCCGCAGCCTAAATCGAAAAGAAAAACATGGAACAAGTACATGATCGAAGTTGTATAAAAGCAGTCAGAGAAAAGAAGATGGGTTTAAAAAAGCAGTTAAACAAAGGTTTTGCTCAGAGAATTATTCCAGTGACCATCGAGGTGGAACTTGGATTCAGTGCCAATCATGTAGCATGTGGGCACATATTGAATGCTCAGGATGCGAAAGACAATATTATATTTGTGATTTTTGTAAATAAAATTATTTTATACTTTTAATTTGGAACCCGGGTTCCATAATACCAGCACCAAAGCTCAAATCTCATTTTTTTAATTTTTTTATTAAAGCTGATTATTTTCTTTAATTGTTGGTTTTATTTTTTTAACCGTTCCTAATTTAAAAGTAACTTAGTTTTTATATATATCAAATCATTTTTCAAGATGATTAGTTAAATGGATTTGTTTACAAACTCAATAAACAAAGTAGGGTTCCAAATTACCACCCCTTCCCTATATATAGAAATAGAATAGAAATAGAAATAGAAATAGAAAAAACTTTATTTAGTAATTCTAACACACCGCTATACATTTTTCTTTACTTAACCTACACATAAATATATTAGTCAACAAACACATTGAAATAACATTCATTAGTTTAACAGATTAAAAAAATAAAAAGATAAAATGAGTAGTTAAGTATCAAGTATAGAACCAGCAATAAAAACGAAAAATGCACAACAGTGTAATACAATTACCAAAAAGGTAACCACTCAGTTGAATGATTGTGGTCACCAGAATTGATGACCACAATCCTGGTATTATGTGGTCCCCAAGATTAGATGACGTTACCGGTTACCGTTACGAATAAGTGTAAGAGAAGTTGTGTCCAAGTTTAATGAAGAAACTATAGTACAGGAAATAAGTAAGTATGATATTTTATTATTATAATATATATTTACGTTTGAATAACTAAGTGGATTTTTTATTGAAATTTATATATTTTTTTTATGGAAATTGAAACTACTGATCTAAGTAGGTTATAATTGAATCTAATAAGTTAAAGTTGGTTACAAATTGATTTGATGTTCAAGCAAGAAATTCTTATATTTTAGTTTAAAGCTGCTAATAGTTTTCAGAGTGCGTAAGGGCGGCGGCAGATCATTCCAACATTTAGTGGCTGCATGTCTGAAACTACCCCGGAAAGCTACTGTGCGGTGAATTTGTGTTAGGAGTAGATAAGATGTTCCCCTGGTCGATAGACTCAAATTTGTCTCTCTTGCCCACTGCAATTTATTGTATAGATATGGTGGAGTTTTGTACTTAACTATTCCAAACAATAGACTGGCAAAATGTAAACGTCTACGGTACTCCATCTTGAGCAACCGTGCGTTATTAATGTAGGGTGTGACGTGTGTGCGAGGGGGAACATTGAAACAGTAGCGGATGCACGCATTCTGTACTCTCTGTACTAGATTTTTTGAGCAAGTTAGCAAGCAGGATCCTATAACTGCATCCGCATAGTTTAGTTTAGAGAGGATGAGGGCCTCGCATAGACGAATACGCAGGTCAGTGTTGATAAATACCAATATATATGTATATATATATATATAATATATATATAGGTACATATAAATAATGTTTGTCTGTATATTCTTTCTAAAATCGTTCGATTTGAGAAAGTGATAATAAAACAATATTCGTATTGCAGATCACAGACACTTAATCATCTAAACATTTTTATGTGCAAAAGTACAATATTTCGAAATAGATTAGTTTCGGATTTATAAATTTGATATTTTTCTTGATTTTTTATGCAAGACTACCATACCACTTTTAATTGTATTACTTTTGCAAATAATTATTTTCTTATTTCTTCATGCTAAAATCACATATTTCGAAATGCGGTATCTTTGTATATGAAAGTGACTAAATAGATTTTATATTACATTAAGAATCCAATTCTTAGTGTCGTTTTGTTTGAAAGTTTGTATAGTTATTATGGGAAATCTTTTGAGTTAATGAAATTGGCTCCTGTGTTCTAATGTGTGACAAAAAATTGAATGATAATGCCACGAAACCTTGTGATGTCATTTGCAACAGCGATTTATAATTAAAAATAATTTTCAATAATTCATATTCTCTACTTTAAGAATTTTACAGTTTTAGTTTAAGTTTTTCAAATCCTTGGGAGAATTACATTCAATTTAGTTTTAAGTGAACACTTTATAAAAATATGTGTGTAAGAACGCTTTTTACTCCACGTTTATGATTTGTACGATTTTGATTAGTGTAGATCATGGAAATAATTAATTTAATTTAATTTAAGGTGGTAGTCGTCTCTAAAATCCATTGAGGACTCAATGTCATTCGTCTCGGCTCAGTACGAAGACATTAAGAGAAAAATGGAGACCATGGAGCGAGAAAAACAGCAGGATAAGGAGTACTTATATTTGTTTATTAGAAAATAAAATAGAGGAGCTTCAAAAGTCACACAAAAAGTGTTCTTATGAAATTAAGAATGTTCCTAAGTGTGAAAATGAGACTAAAAACACTCTCATAGACACGGTCTCTCACCTATCTACGTCGCTACATGTAAAATTACAGCCTACTGATATAAAAGACGTCTATAATATGTCGCAGTCGGATTGTATAAACCGCCGTATTACATTACGGCTAGCCATTTAGAAAAACAGGGCCGTTTTGTAATGCGGCGGGTCAATGCTTAGCCGGATCGAATACGGCTAGTCCGCCAGAAAGTGTTCGCCGCTAAACGTGATTCAATATGGCCGTATTGTAATTGTCCGTGTCATTATTCGCCTCTTTGATAGAATATAATTCCCAATTTTAACACTCGCGGCGCTATTTAACATCACAACAACAATGGCGTCAAATAAGGAAAATGTCTCACTAGAATGCGATAAAAACAGTGATTTAAAAACAAAGAAAACTTGTAAAATATACATGCAGAATCATACTTAGATGAGTTAGGTTATGTTAGACTATGTATAAACACAACGAGCGAGCGAAGCGAACGAGTCCAGTGGATTGGCACAATGAGGCTAAAGTGAGCCGCCATGTTGTAGAACGTTTCTCAACGACAATCCGGCTAATCGTTTACCCGCCGCATTACAAAACTGTTTTTCTAAATGGCTAGCCGTAATGTAATACGGCGGTTTATACAATCCGACTGCGACATATACATATTCTAACAGGGGCAACAACAAGCCAATTATTGTTCAGTTATATTATAATATACAAAAAGCACAGTTCATGAGTGCTGCCAAAAACTACAATATTCAAAATAAAAATAATAAGATTACAAAATCTGGGCGTGAAGTGCAGTAATACACCAGTGTTTTTATCAGATCATTTGACACGACAGGACATCAACTCTTCTTCATAGCCAGGGAACTTACTAGAAGTCTCAAAAAATACTAATGGACATCCCACGGCGAAGTGTTGGTGAGGAAAAATGAATATTGTCCAATCATTAAAATAACTAATTAAGACCAAATTAAAAGTCTTTGTGACTCTAACAAATGACTATGTACTGTATTACTAATACTTATTATTTTATTGTCTTTGTTCAAAATTAATCTTACTATTTTTTCTTATTTAAACTTATTTAATTATATGATACGAACATTAATTGTATTTACATGAACATGAACATTAATTAGAATTCGAGTATGTGTTACTCGAATTCTACTTACACTACATTCAAACTAATACATATACATAATACTACAATACAAAAAATAACAATTACTCAATTCTACAATATACTCTGTTTAAGGCGCTATGGGTCCCAATTGCGACCTGCCTAGTTAATTTTGCGGGGAGGGCGCTCGAAAATAGAGACAATATTTAGATTAATAATATTTTATAAAAATAACCATACGCTTGTATAAAAAAGTGACTCCGTAAATTTCTTCGATTACTTATTGTAAATAGATACATATTTTATTTGTGGAAATAACTTTGATAGTTATTGAATAGTATTGATTCCTAAATCGATGGAAACCGCAAAATCGTGTTTTTTCATGAAAGTTTATGATTTTTTTCTATCGAGGCAAATTCTTTAATCGTGTTTCGACGACCAAAGCACGATGCCATGTTTTGTTAACATTAACCACAGCTAAAAAAAATATGATAATCAATAGCTTTCAAAAGTTGCGTTTTGAATATACGTGAGCACGGATTGACAAATTTGGAGCCCATTTCGCCTTAATACAACCTATATTATACTAATTACACCGTTTTTTTCTATGAAATACTTAAGCTACAAACATAATTTAATAAAAAGTCTAAAATGTCCTTCCTCAAGTTTACTCAATGTGCCACTGTGAAGATAAAAAATAATGTTATATTTACAAACATACACATATAATATAAAATTGTATTGGTATAGCCATTCGATTAAATTGTGGAAGAACGAGGGACCGTGTGTGTATACAAAATGTAAACTACTACACTATATTATATTACTATTACTAAATACACATAAATTACACATTAAATTCATAATACTTTATTATATCAATGTGCACCCGGGTTCTTAACAGTATTAATTAACCATAAATATAAAGCACTAGTTTATAAAGAATTTGAAAAGAAGAATTTGACATTCTTTTGAAGTTCTTCATTGTAAGCGATGAAATTGAAAATATCTCGGTTTCCTCCTCTATACTCTGCGAAGCTGAGGAATGTATTAAGTATATAGTGAACCCGAATTCCAATCTAAAAATATTTTAACAAAACTTACGCAGTCTGAATTGCAACTATGACAGTTTAACGGTATTATTAACGAGATTTTTATTTGATTGTGACGTCATAGTGCTAACCGAATGCTGGCTGTCGGTTGTACCTCAGCCACCTTTAATGACTGGGTATAAATCCTATAATTCTAACATCACTTTCAACCAAAATGACGGCATAACAGTATAAATAAAAAATAACATTTTATGTGAAATTGAGGACCCCCTTCAATGGTGCAAATTGTCTCTTGATTATACTTAAAAATGAAACTGCTATTCTTGCCATATATAGACCTCCTTCTTTTGATACTGCAGATAATCTAGACAAAGTAGTAAGACAAAGTAGTAGTAGTAAAATTACATTAAAACCATGGATGACAAGTGGCCTCCGTCGCTGTATTAAAAATAGAGACAAAATGCACATTCGTTTAATAACTGATTGTAATAATGATGTTTTAAGTACTACATATAAAAGATGTAGAAATTTTTGCAATAATTTACTGAAAAATCTTAAAAAACAATATGAAACTGAAAAACTAAGAGATGTTAAATGTAATTCTAAAAAACTCAGGATGGAACTAAAGAACATCACAAACACTGTTAAACCAAACTCCTGAGTTGAAGAACTTTTAGATAAAAACAACCCCATAAATTCATAAAACAATTTAAATAACCTTTTTGCTAATATTGGTAAGATATTGGCCCAGAATATCCCATCCCATGTACCGCCAGTACCGCCGGAGAATTTTAAAACCGCAAAAAGTCCTCTAAACTCATTCTTATTAACCCCTACAGATTGCGAAGGAGAAGAGCGTATTATTAGGAGACTAAAATCAGACAGTTCCCCTGGCTGGGATGGAATAAGTGCCCGAGCCTTAATAACTATAAATAATTGTATAAGTCCGGTACTTGTACATCTCTCTTACCGATGTATGTAGGATGGTATACTTCCCAATGCATTCAAAATATCCATAGTCATCCCGATACATAAAGCTGGTGATAAGACCCGTATCAACAACTATCGTCCTATCTCAATATTGACAACATTTTTCACGGTTCTTGAATCCATAACTAACATAAAGCTTACGCTACTACTAGGCTACTAGGCTAATACTTAGAAAAATATAAACTGTTATCTGAAACTCAAAATGGATTTCGTACTGGCAGTTCTACTGATGACGCAGTATGTTATTTCACAGACTTTGTTGCAAATAAATTAGATATAAAGATGAAGTGCTTATCTGTGTTCTTGGACCTTGCTAAGGCATTTGAAACAGTTTCAGTGCCGCTTTTGATCTCAAAAGTTACAAGACATGGGAGTTATAGGAGTTCCATTAAACTTATTAAGTTACCTATCAAATAGGAGGCAATGTACTAAGATACGCAGCTACAAAAGAGCTGATTCACGACGCAGAATCCCAGGGCATAGCAGTGCTGCTTGTGCAGGAACCCTATGTGGGGTCGAAAGGATACCTGGCTACCTCGCACAGAGCAATACAATCCGCAGAGCACAACTCCCAAAAACCCATAAAATCGGCAGCCGTGATTCTGGACAACAGCCTGGTGGTCACCGAGACACGAACACACCCAAAACATAGTTGGCTTTAGGATTAGGCTAGAAGGTTTCACTATGGGAGTGATTAGCGTCTATCTCGAGGGCACAGAAAATATAGAGCCTTACCTGGATCACATCACAAAGGTCTCGGAAAGCCTGCAAGAAGACAACCTGCTCCTGGTTGGTGACGTCAACGCAAAGAGCGTCTGGTGGGGCTGCGATAAGGACGACGATAGAGGCCTGCTATTTATGCAGATGGCTGCACAGTTGAACTTCCACGTAGTGAACGAAGGCAATACACCCACCTTCTAGAAATATAAAGGCACCTAACTGTGCACCAGCATAGTCGACGTCACACTGTGCACCGACCAACTGCTGCTGAGTGTTGTAAACTGGAAGGTCGACGAGGATTCTTCAGGGCTCTCGGACCACAGGAGAATAGATTTTCCGTCTCTCCGGGAGGCCCAGTGGACTACTTGCCAAATTCCACGACCTGTAAATTTAACACCCGAAAGGCTAACTGGGAGACTTTCAGGGAAGCGTTCGTGGAAGGACTGACCAAACTAAACATCTATCTGTACAAAATAGACGCCGTCTCGGACCCCATGCAACTTGAAAATATAGTCGTCACCTACCAGGAGGCCATAGACGAGGCATGTAACAGGTCAATGCCCCTAAGCGGAGGAGACCGGAGCAGGATAACCAGCAAATGGTGGAACGCCGAACTGGCTGACCTAAAACTTAAACTAAAAAGAATCAGACGTAAAATAAAAGGAGCCCACCAAAACAGAAAACCTGTCCTCATAGAGGAGCTCATCGGGGTCAAGGAGCAATACAAAACGCTCATCGAGAGCTCCATAACGAACTCGTGGAAGCGCTTCTGCGAGACACAGGAAAGGGAGACCATGTGGGAGGGCGTTTTTAGGGTCATCAGGAGCTCCACAAAAAGAAAAGGGGACACATTACTTACCTTGCCCTGTGACCCGAATAGGATACTGGATCCCTACGCATCCTGCAGCCTTCTCGCAGAGACTCTCTTTCCCCATGACGATCCCTCCCAGGACACGACAGAACAGGAAGAACTCAGACGTCTTATTAAAGAGGAGGCAGTGGAGCACGGCTCAAACCCGCTCCCCTTCACCAAGCCGGAGGACGAGGCAGTGCTCAGAAAAATGAGCCCCGAAAAAGCTCCTGGGCCTGATGGCTTTAGTGCGGACATCTGTGACGCCGCCTACAGAGCGGACGAGGACCTATTCTTGGCTATGATGAGCAGATGCCTATTTCTAGGAGTGTTCCCAAGGGCATGGAAGAGGGCACGTATAAAGGTCATCCCCAAGGCAGGTAGAGCCGACTATCAAACACCAAAGGCCTACAGACCAATCGGCCTGCTCCCTGTCCTGAGGAAGATACTAGAAAAACTAGTAATCACGAGGATTCTATGGGGGCTTGGACCCCGCGAAAAAATCAGCGCGAGACAATACGGCTTCCTACCTCAGCGAAATACCGAAGACGCACTCTTTGACGCGGTGGAAGTCGTAAAAGGCCATCTAGCCAACAAAAAATGAACTGCTGTTATATCCCTCGACATCGCTGGTGCTTTCGATAACGCCTGGTGGCCCGCTGTCCTGCTCGAACTGCGCAGGCGAGACACAGACCCGTCCCTCTACAACATCACAAAAGCTACCTCTCGGCACGGAGCGTCGAAATAAGGTACGTGGGCGCAGAGGTGACCAGAGACACCAACAGGGGGTGCATCCAGGGATGAGCCTGCGGACCCACACTGTGGAACATTTTGATTGACTCCTTGTTGCAGCAGACGGATCACCTGGAATGCCACCTGCAGGCGTTTGCGGATGACCTCCTCATTATCGCCGAGGGCAGGACTGCGACCGAACTAGAGGGCAAGGTTAACCCGGCTCTAGATATTATTGCTCAGTGGGGTGCCAGATACAAGCTACAGTTCGCCGCGAGCAAGACGCAGGCTATCCTGGTTACCAAGAAGAGGAAATTTGATACTCCCCGGTTGAAAATGAATCACACGCAACTAGAATTCACCTACCACCTTAAGGTACTGGGCCTTACCATTGACCGAAACCTCAACTTCAAGCGGCACTTGGAAGAGACCAGGAAGAAGGTGGTCGGCATCTATAAGTAAACTGGAGCCTAAACACAGACATCGTTAGGACTATATATATGGCGGTCATTGAACCCACAGTGCTGTACTCAGCAAATGTTTGGGGCCAGGCAGCACACACCAAAATGGTCTCAAAGCAACTTGACATTATCACCAGGCAGTTTGCAAACCTCGTGGCTAAAGCCCACAGAACCGTCTCGCTTGTTTCCGCCTGCCTCCTGGCCAGAGTTCTACCCTTGAACTTAAGAGCCTTGGAGCGGCGGAAACTTTACTTGGTAAAACGAGGCATGCCTCTGCAGGGACTGCCCGGAAGAGAGCTCGAGACTCAAATAAGCCCGTTCTCCCTGCCACATCCAGAATATACAGAAACTTTTCTCTCCTGACCAGCAGCGAGGACTTCAACGAGATAGACGAAAGCCTCCCTCTCATCTTCACAGACAGAAGCAAAATCGAGGGGAAGGTGGGCGGAGCCGTCACCTATTGGATCGGCGGAAAGGAGATAGGGAAGTCCAAATTTTCATTGCCTGACTATTGCAGCGTGCAGAGATGGTCGCAATTTTCAGAGCAGTCAAACTAGCCAAAACGAAAATCTGCCTTAGGAAAGCCGCAATAGTCAGTGACTCCCGGTCCGCCCTCCTAATAGTCACTGATCCTAACAGCCTTAACCCTCTAGCCCAGGAAATCAGGGAAGGAATCGCAGAGATCAAGGAGCAGGGTTGCAGAGTAGATCTCTTCTGGGTGAAGGCCCACGCCAACATTGCCGGAAATGAGAGAGCGGATGAACTGGCCAAGGAAGCGGCACGAAACAGTGGCAAAAGCCGATATGCCTACTATCACTTCCCACTCTCATTCGCAATCCGAAGCATCAGACAAAGTACCACCTCAGATTGGCAGGCCAGATACAGTGAGTCGACATTAGGGTCCATAACCAGAACATTTTTCCCAGACGTCAAGTCGGCATACCGAATACTGGAAAAAATTAAAATAGGCAACCGCACAGCGCAGCTACTCACAGGGCATGGGGTCTCAGATCTTACCTGCATAAAATGAAACTGGCTGCTACCCCCCTCTGTGAGTGTGAAGAAAGCGAGGAAACCATACCACATGTCATAGCAGAATGCCCCAGATTTACTCTGAAAAGACGTGAGTACGCCTGCAGAATGGATATGGATATTTCTCTGCCCAATCTACCAAAACTCATATCGAGCGACTTACACAGAGAAATATTCCTGGACTATGCAAGAGAGGTTGTCCGAGCAGTGGGGAAGAAAAACGGAGCAAAGAACTGCCTAAAACTATCAAAAACTATTTTCAAATCCATTTAAATTGACTTGATAGATTAATTCCAATTTTATTTTCAATTTTCAATCCAATTCTAATTTAATTTCAACTTTATTTTCTATTTTAAATTTTTATTTGAATTCTAATTTTATTTTAAATTTTTAAATTTATTTTTAACTATATTTTTATTCCTATACTATATACAAATTCGCAATTATCCCACCTGTTATCTGCATGAAAATGGAACAAGAAGTTCCCCTGCACTGTGATAAGGGGAGGTGCGGTGGATCGAGCGGAACAGATCCCCAGGTGGTCGTCCGGGCGCGTACCAGGAGTCCGCTATCACCTGTCCGGGGAGTCTCTCCGGGGAGGTGACCTAGTGGGCGGCCGCGGGTGTTGGGGGCTCCGTTTCGACTCATTCCTCCTCTGTCGCAGGGCGGACATAAAACGNNNATAAAAAAAAAAAAAAAACAGTAATAGAATAGACGGGCGGTCCTAGCAGGACGGACGCGGTACCCTTCAAAAAGGACAATATAGAAAGACATAAAATTACTAGGCACAATCGCTGCGTCAGCGAAGGCGGCGGTAGTCACTTCAAACACAAAAAAAAATGTACTAAGATAGGTGATATGGTCAGTGAAGAGCTGTCTATAACCTACGGCGTACCATAAAGTAGCATACTCGGGCCGACCCTATTTTTATGCTACATAAATCAATTATGCAATCTGAATTTGATAAGCTGCGTATGGATATACAGCACTTACATTTTACGCTAGTTCTATGGATGACCTTTATGATATAACGCAAAGAGGACTCGACACTGTCTGTCACTCGCTCGCCACTAATTCCCTGACACTTAATTCCCAAAAGACAAAATACATATTATTTTCTATCACCAATCTTCCACGATATCAACCAGATGGGATTATTACTGTACACAAATGTTATCCTAGAACGAACTTAGCTTGCTGCTGTGCAATCTTGGAAATTACAAATGATATAAAATATTTAGGTGTAACACAAAAATCTCACTTTTAAAAACCATATTGACGTAGCTAAAAAGATTAGAAAACTTACTTAAAATTTGTGTCATATTGCAGATAAAGATATAATTAAAATGGTATACATTGGCAGATTCCGTATCCGTGGTGCAGCAAAGTCTCTTATGATATATCTACAAAGAGCCCAAAGAATGTTGCTAAAAAGATGCTTTCTAAAACATAAAATGTAGCCTACTAACCAACTCTATTCTGATACAAATCTTTTAATAGTACGGCAACTATATATGTTAAATAAGTATGTTCTTCTTTCACAGCATTCTAATGTTAAAATAAGTAAAAATATTGATCACTCTACAAGACGCCAATACAAAGTATGTAATATTATTTCGAGTAAAACGGAATTTGCTAAAAAGTTTTATTTCTCTAGTAGAGGTAAACTTTACAATAAAATAACCAAAAAAATTAACATTGTAAACCTAACAAAACGTACATTAAAAAGCAAACTATGTGTATTTTTAAACAGCTTAGATTACGACAACACTGAAACATTAATTGATACTTTCATATAAAAACATACCATACCTCCCAAAAATGCACACACTAACAGAACATACACCTAAATACACACACGCACGTGTCCATGCATACGCATAGCACATACACCTTCACGTATACAAATACGTATATATATAACCAAATACGTACCAACCAAATACGCACGTATATAAACAAATATATATATACAAACATACACACACACACGCACTCACACTTGTTACTTTTAACCCATATTTTTAAACTTTATATTATTGCTTTGAGGTTTCTAAAACATATATTTTTTTGTACTTACACGTGTGATCGTTGCTGTCTCCCCAATGGCGGTAACCACTCCCGAAGGGCCAGTCACATCAGCTTTCTGGGAGCCCACAGCTTTGCGCTTGCGCCACAAGCGGCCGCTTTGAGCAGCACCACGTGCAGCAATTGCTCTGGCTCAACTCACTCGTGTCGGACTCACAGTTCGCGTCGCCAGCGTTATTAACAACACTTTCCATGATTCTCATTTTGCAGGTTGAGAACCCTGAGTGTCCCTCCCGACTGGATTCCCTCCAGCTACTTGTCCCATCGTGGGCAACACTAACTTGGGTTTGGGTCCCTCCGGCGTCTCCCGATACGAGAGAGCTGGGGGGAAGAACCTCTCATCTCTGGGTAGACCGCTCCGGTAGAGCTGAAGATGGAGGGGCCAGCGAACTCGGTAAAAGCACGTCAGCACTTCAATATGTCTAAAATCGGACTCGCCTCTCGAAATCGTCAAAATCTACACCTCTGTCTGCTGATGCAGAGGGATGGGTAGAAGACTCCTCTATTGCTGCTCTTGGTCTGGCCTCTCCCCAAGCCTATCTGGTATGGATAGCCTTGTCCGGCATAGCCTTGGAGATAACCGAGGCGCGTGTTAAATTCTTATATATATAGGCGTTATATGTATGTTGTCAGGTTAAGTATATGTGGGTTTTATAAAAGATACAACTCAGTAGTTCTAAAAGGTTTTAATGAAAATGCCTTGATTAAGCAACTGATCTTTACTTTAATATTTCTCAATCTTTACCACCA
Source organism: Calycopis cecrops (assembly GCA_001625245.1). Lineage (NCBI taxonomy): Eukaryota > Metazoa > Arthropoda > Insecta > Lepidoptera > Lycaenidae > Calycopis > Calycopis cecrops. The sequence goes on from LUGF01025290.1 coordinate 136,365, forward strand.
GTTCCAACCCTAGCCCTGACCAGAAAGAACTGGCAAGAAAACTGGCGGGCACCCAATACAGTAGCACAGCACACACCACTATGTGAGTGTGCTTAATATCAAATATACAATTCAAGTAACCAAAAGTTACAACAGGTAAAAAGGATATCAGAATCCCTTAATTATGATATTATTAACAATCTAAACATCCAAACAAAAGTAATATAACAATATTAAGTAGATACACAATTGTAATGTACTTTGTAGTGGTCAGATTATACAAAGTATATTCTTTATTAAGCATGGTAATCTTATTTAACATTATTCTGATATAATGTAGCACAGAATGTCACAATGTAATATTATAACAATACCGCACAACATAGTATTTTACCATCGATATTAACATTATCAAACTATAATTAAATACTTGCAAAGTACTATTACTCTGTGCTATTACAATATAATATTAAGCAATTATCATTTGTATAAACAAATATACTTAGCTTTGTTATGTACACCAGATCCACACTGGTTCTGACTAGCACCGATTGACTCTCAGTGCCTATGTGAATAAACACGTATCTGGACAGTCTCTCGTCTTAGATCTGATCACTTTGCTGGCTGAAGAGTAACTGCCCAATTACACTTTACTCCACTTTTATGAAAACAATAAGTAATTAAGAAATACCAAACAGATACTCGCAGGTGCGCCGTCTCCGATAATTACTAACAATATCTTTACAAATTAGGTCATTGGTTAGACCTACACATTATTAACACAATAGTCCCATCCACATATTATACATCAAGATAGCTATATTATTAATATCTATCACGCGCAAGCGCCCCCACCACAACAAGGTGGTAGCATTTTCGGGGAAGGGGGGAGGAGGACGGCCGAACTAGGATTTGAACCAGAATACGCCCGCTCGATAAAGGCTCGTCAAAGTAAGCCAGGCTGCATTCATTATACTCACCTATTGCATACACCAGATAACCAGTCTCCTGGATATGAACAGAATCACTGTGGCAGCATGGCGCAGCCGAAGGGGCCTGGCTCAGTACCACCGCTGCCAATGCATCAGACACTCTAGCCACAATTGTCATCACAAGATGGCCTGTGTGCGCTGCGGGGAAGAGCACGCGTCCAAAGGCTGCCCTCGTTCTAGTGACGCTCCGGTGACGTGCTGTAACCCCGGCGGCCCGCACTCTACCAACCACAGTAAGTGTCCAGTCTACCGGAAGGAGATGCGGAACAGCTGCGCCGGCCTAACGATGGCGACTACAGGTACCGCTCTCGCTGGCACCAATGCCCCGGCTCAGCTTCCACCTCCGCAGGCGGGGCAGCAACATATAATGGCCCCCGTCAACGAACCCA
>LUGF01025290.1:156657-173356 GCA_001625245.1 Calycopis cecrops
TGGCAGCAATACATTCCTTTAAACGTTGAGGCCAGTTATCAACAGAAGCAAACACTCACACACAAACACGGAAATTCTTCACTGCCAATCTTATGAATTGTTTTACGGACTTCAAATGATTATGGCGTTTAGAGCAAGCGAACCAGAAATCATAATCCATCGTATTAAGATCGGGACTAGACTTATGTATTTTTGGCAAGTCTTAACTACGCTTTTGGTATAAACTAAAAAAATAACACAAGTAAAAAAAAAAAGAATTGAACAATAAAACATTAATCTTCATCAAATATACGAGCTTTACATATATCACATAAAGTAATTGCGAGTTATGTAGATAACATTTTTTTACACAAAAACAAGTACTTTTAATCTTTATGTATTTGACAGAACGCGCCGATTTCATCTGGCTTTACAGCCCCTGAAAAGCAGGATTCACCTGTGAATCGTATAATAATTTTCTGAAGATGAGAAGAAAGACTGAACAGTGTGAAGATTGCTGTACTGACTCTCTCCATCACTTTCAATGGTATCATCAGCTCTTAAACTCTTCTTCGATGTCTTCGGAAACATCTTCTTGTAGCCACGTGTTGTTTTCGTCTATTCATCTATAAAAATAATGATATATTTATATGTACACTCCATAACAAACTCATTGTTGACCAGTATTTAACAATAAAATAACAATAAAGACTTTAAAAATGTTTGAATTAGCTGCGCCCCGTTTCACCCGCGTAAATTTCTATCCCGTGGAAAATAGAAAATCAAGGCATCTATGGCATCCCAAAGGAACATTTATTTCGGGATAAAACATGTGTGCTTAATTTTATAAAAAACAGTAGTGTTTCAGTTTTTGCGTGAAGGAGTAACAAATAAACAAAGAAAAGTACAAACTTTCGCATTAATAATATTAGTATAATATGTATTAAATTTACAGTGCCTAATGTTAGACAAGTTCCAACCAATATACTATTAAATGTAGATCTAGATCTAGTGAATTCTACAATTTTATTAGGAATAACATTAGACTAAACTACAGCGGGATCCCCATATTACCAAGCTAGCGAATAGAATTAATGCTGCAGTATTCGCAGTTAGAAAAATAAGACAAACAAATAGGATGAACATAGTTTAGTATAGTAGTTTGTTTTAGCTACTTCCACAGCATTATGTCTTATGGCATACTGTTGTGTGGAAACGCTGCCGACATAAATACTATTTTCGTGCTGCAGAAGCGAGCTATTCGTGCAGTATACAAACTAACCTCTACTACATCACTTAGATATAATTTTAGGGAAATTGGTATACTGACTGTTCATTCTCAATACAATATTTTAGATAATGTCTAGTATGTACGAAAGAACATTAACGAACTCATTACGAAATGTGATAAATATGATAGAAATATGAGTAACGGGCACAAAGTAGATGTACCACTTTTTAGACTCAGCTAATTAAGATTTTTTAGGGAACAATGTATACAGCTCTTCAATAGAATCCCAGAATATGTCCAAACTTTTAATTAAGAAATTTAGAAAAATTGTTAAAAAACGTTTTGCTGCACCGATTTTCATGAAATTTGGCACACACGTAGAGGGTAACTTAGATTAACACTTAGGATAGTTTTTATTCCGAAAAAATGGTCCTTTGGGATGATTTTCTATTTTCCACGGAATCGAAATTTATGTGGGTGAAAACGCGGGGCGCAACTAGTTTTATATAATATTATGATAATGTGTTTGTATTTTTACATTTAGGCCCGCTGAATTAGTTTTGCCGGTTCTTCTCAGAACATGGCTAGGGTTAAAATCGGTGATAGTTATAATTGTTGACGTTCAAAAAGTGATTTGTACAATTCTGTTTTTAGACATTCAAAACTCACGAACTGTCACAGCTACAAGCATACAGTTTTTAGCAATATCTTGCAGTTTTTGATAAGCTTTAATAAGAAATTATCTATTTGTCAGTAAATTTCCTGGAAATTATGCTTGACAGTCTTCTTGGTGCCCAAATGGACCAGTGTTTAAGGTTACATGAAAATCTATTTGGTTTTAGGGTAGGACTTTCTACTGAGAGTGCCATTTTGGGTTTGAAGCAGACTATCAGGTACTACTATGACAGGCGGTCTCCATTAATTGCGTGTTTTCTAGACCTTTCCAAAGCGTTTGACTTGGTGTTCTACGAACTATTGTGGAAAAAATATCTTCAAATTCTCGTACCTACCACAATCAGATCCATGTCGTGAAATGGGAAGGTGCTCTTTCTGAACCGTATCGGTTGGAGTGCGGGGTTAAGCAGGGATGTCTCACCTCTTCCAAGCTCTTCAATCTATATATCAATGCGCTGTTAGAAGAGCTCAGCAGCGCCCGTGTCGGTTGCCATATCGATGGAGTTTGCGTAAATAATATTAGCCATGCAAATGACATGGTGTTGCTGAGCGCCTCTGTTTGTGGTGTGATGAGGCTCAAGACATGTGTGAGAAATATGCTGTCAAACACGGTCTAATTAACAATGTACTAATGTAATGTAAAAAGCGAATATATGGTTTTCAAGGGCGAAAATAAGTGTACGCCGGTAGTAGCACCTATAAAATTGAATGACACTCTACTAAAATTAGTAAAACAATTTAAATATCTAGGACACATACTAACTTCTGAGCTAAAGGACGTTGCTGATATCAAACGGGAGCGCAGAGTGTTGGCTGTGAGGGCAAAAATGATCGCCCGCAGATTCGCAAACCGTTCGATAGAAGTAAAACGAACACTTTTCAGAGCTGCATGTCATTTTATACTAGTAGCCTATTATAGATGTATTAGATTATACCCAGAAGGAGTACAACGTTGTGCGGGTACAATATAATAACGCCAGTAGGATGCTGGTGAGGCTGCCGAGTAGGTGCAGCGCATCGGGAATGTTTGCAGAGGCGCAGATAGACTGTTTTATGTGAGCGTTGCACATCCGTGGCACGCAGGCCCTTCAGCAGCACAAACACCATCCTGAAAGTGGTTACGAACCGACTTGATTGCCCATTTGTCAGTCACTGCTGCCTTTTGCACGTACATTCTAACTTCTAGTCGTTACAATGTATGTATTTTATTCTTCTTTTTTTATGTCTTTTATTGTGTCTTTATTGATATGTATTTTTATTGATATATTATTATTATTATTATTACTAACTATAATGATTCAAGTTGGTCGATAAATGAATGAATTAGAATTTTTTAAATAAGGGTTATAGCAAATAGATTATTTTTGAGACCTTGGAAACACTGTAACCATGTTTTTCATTCATTTTGTTAGGTTTTTTTGGAAAAAAGTCTTAATTTAAATATTTATTTCTTTAAAACGTTGTATATATGATATTCATGTACATTGCAGGTTACTCAGGAGCCCCCTCTGAATATGCTGCCACTTTGTCGTGGTGAGGCGGCTTGCGTGCCTCTGTGATCACCAAGGCTAAGCCAGACGAGGACACCCATACCGGGCAGGCATGTAGGGAGAGGCTAGACTAAGAACAGGTCAGCTGAGGAGTTCTCCACCTGTCCCTTTAAGTCAGTAGATGACGGCGTGGATTGGGACAACTGGTGGGGCCGATTATGAACAGATTGTTGGCGTGCTCCTTTGGAGTACTGGGGCTAGATATGGGCACTTGACCCTGCCCCTGATTGCACGGTTCTGACGATGTAGTAGGTACTGTTCAAAGGCAGCCGGGCAGTCCCCAAAAAGGAGAAGTCTGGCCTTTTCGCCCAGGTCTGCCTGTCGCTGGAAGGATCCTACAGATCCGAGCCCTCCATCTATAGTGGCTGAAGGCACCCGCAGGGGCTTAGTTGCTATTGCACTCACAAGTTTCGAGTTCGACATAGGTCTAGAGGCCACACGGGCTCCTACATATCATATGTAAATGAATTCCTCTGAGTCAAAAAAAAAAGGTTTCCAAAAAGTTGGAGTTATTTGCTCCAAAGAATGCGTGATTGATGTAATTGATTGACGTGTCTCGGAGTGGTTAGAACATCTAGAGCGTTCAATTGTAGAAGATATTTGGTTTCTTCCGATCTACTATTGTTAGTATTATGTATAATCATACACATAAACATAATTTATATCAATTTTTCGTTTACTTCTTTATAAAATACTTGCTTCCGCCCGCGGCTTCGCCCGCGTGGATTTCGGCCTTCAAAAACCCCTATAAATTTTAACTTATTATGTTATTTTGATATGAAAGCTATATTACTGTAAAGTTTCATGAAACACAAACTTTCCTATTTATAAATTATATATAATATTAGTAGGATATCCTTTCACTAAGAACCGCCATTTTTTCATTTTCAGTTTTATCTGCTACTATCATCACATTGCACATCATTTTAATAAAATGGAATTGCTCTCTAATATCAAAGATTCTCGCCATATACGACGATTAGACGACGTTTAATATAAAATCAAAAAATAATATAATTTAAGTTCCTAAGAATTTTAATGTTTTATCTTTAAATGATAAACAAATAACAAGTCTTCATTAAGAATACAATATTTAGTTCTAACTGTTTCACTTCTCTATTTTAATAGCTTAACCAGCCAAATTGGACTGGTGCGGTGGTGGTACTTTTCATACTAGCGGACGCCTGCGATTTCGTTTAAGTGAATCCGTTTTTTTTGTCGTAGTCGGTTAAAAAGCCTAGCCTTTAGCCTTCCTTGCTAAATGGACTAACTAATACTAAAATATTTTTCTAATCGGGCCAGTAGTTCCAGAGATTAGCGCGTTCAAACAAACAGACAAAAAAATAAGCTCTTCAGCTTTATATTATTAGTGTAGGTGAAACCACTATGCTATGCTGCCACTTTTCGAGAGGTTTGTGATTTTCTAGTAATTATGTGAATGTCGTATATCGATAGTCATCACTTAAAAAAATTATTAATTTTCAACAGTTTCTTCAAAATTGTATTAGAAACAAGCCCCCTTTTTGCTTCGCCGTAGTTGGGTAAAAAAATTATATGCTCTGTAGGTAACTAAATAATACGGTTATGTTGACGTGTTAATACAGGGTAAGTTTTTATTCAGTGCACAAATTACGATATGTTGCCTACATACATAAAGCAACATTAACTACACTTTTATTTTCGATCTCCAATAAAAACTCTGTATCCTAGGGCCAGTTTAATGTTTCCAAAAAATAACGAAGTGTATGGACACCCTACTATCTCTCACTTAAATACCTACATAGATTCCAATGTTTCCTTCATACTTGTGTATGTGTATTCAGACATGGGCTTAGGACCATCAAAAAGCAAAAACGATGCATGTAAATACCTAAGTAGGTAGTAGGAAACACAAAATAAAAAAACCAAAATTACAGTGGGTAAAATCTTAGCAGAGATTGTAATTTAGGTACCTACTTACATTAGATTCGTTTCTGCTTTAAGGCGTATTTAAAAAATTGGAATCAGCATACATACATTAATAATTAATCAAAATAAACAATAATTCACTAGTTCGTAGATTCGGTATCCGCGGATTAGTGATACCTTGATTGCGGAGATGAGGAATACTATCAATTACGTATATTTAGGTATAATTAGCTATTCACCTGTTACCGTTAATCGTATTAAAAAATGGACAATGGATAAGAACTAGTGTATAATGAATAAAGGATATTAATTTAATTATAAAGTTATCTTTAAACGAGTACTTAATTGGAACAACGACACGAGACATTTCGTCAGGTACACATAATGCCGCACGACCGTCATGCTAGGCGGTAACTTCAAAGTAAAATACGACGGATGGTATTTTCAAACAATATAAAGAGGGTTGTATTATAAAATTAGTTGATTCATAAATCGCTGTTTTTTTTATAAACAAAGGAAGGATTTAAAAAAGTTAAATATGTAACAACAATGATAGGGTTGGATCTCAATGACATACATGGTTATATGATATACATGATTATTTTTTGGTCACCGGCCATATTTTAAAATAAGAAAGTAGACATCATTCCAAGGGTGTGTTATACACTTTTTCGTCCAATTGTAATATTTTGTTAAATAAAAATCGATTTGAAATGGTCCTTAAAATACATCGATTGTAGTTCTTACACAAAATGTATCGATTTCAAGGTCAGTGACGTCGGCCTACCATGAGTCGCCTACTGTATATCAAAAAATATCAAAAACAGCAATAATTTCAATACTAAAGTAATATAACTTTACTAATTACTGTAATAATTTAATAAAACAACTAATAACTATCATCAAAGATATATTGGATAAATAATAACAAAATATGATGTGTAACTGTGTGGATTCTTTTAAGTATTTTTTTATAAACTGTTTAAACTGTTTAAAACTGCTAACAAACCCTTTGTCTTAAACATACAAAACTAGAACAAATTATATTTTTTTTTCTACTAAAATATTGATCCAACTAATATTATAAATGCGAAAGTTTGTATGTTTGTTTGTTTGTAGTAACAAAGGAGTACCTTCACGCAAAAGCTGCTGAACTGATTTTCATGAAATTGAGCACACGCATTGAGAGTAACTTGTATTAACACAGAATAGTTTTTATCCCGAAAAAATGTTCCTATGGCATACCATGGGATGATTTTATATTTTCTACGGGATCGAAATTTACGTGGGTGAAATCGAGGAGCGCAGCTAGTTTATAATAAATAAAAAATACATGTCAATTACATATTATAAAATAAGGCTACGTATAACTATTGCTTGCAATCTGCGCGATCTCTGCAATACAACATTGAGTGTTCACTGCAGATGTATTTGTTACCTCCCCAAAAAATATATTTCTATCTTTCTCGGCAGGACAGTGTTAACACCTTTTTTTTCATTAAATATTATTATTATAATCCACAGATGCGTCACTGGCTTGTCTGCAAACGCTCAAATTATATTTTTACCTTCGACTTGCGAGTTAGAATTTTCATAGTCAGAGACGGATTCCTCCAGGATAGGTACTGAAAATCCGTAGTCGAACACATTTTTCGCGATATAAGAAGTAAAATGATTGAAAATAACAATATAAATTGATTATACACTTTTAAACTATTGTTGCACTGTTGCAGATGCAACACAACTAAACAGCGATATCCTGCGGATTGGGGTGACAGCTAGTTCCAGCTTTTTTTTTTTTTTTTTTTTTTACGATATAGGAGGGCAAACGAGTAGCCGGAGCCATTTTCATGACTACCGACGCCCACAAATATCCGCATAGAGGCTCTACAGATGCTCTGCCCTCCTTTCTCCTCCCACCTCCATGGGCCACCGGCTACTTACACACCGCACTAAACGCGACAGCACAGCTGCAGTGTGGCACTATCTCGTACCAAAAGCTATTGAGAAGTATAGCAACATCACACAAAAATCATGGAAAATACGCGCATATCAAAATGGCTCGGGTCAAATAGACCCAACTGTCCTGACGCCGGGTTAAATGATTAATCTTCTTAGATAGCATGTAAGAGTTGTAACCTATAGGTTACCTATAGGTATAGGTATAGGTTGTGCCTATACGTATACCTATAGGTAGGTAAGTATAGGTATAGGTTGTATAGGTTTTTGTTGTATATTATTTACATACCGCATAAACGCTGTGTTTTAAAATATTGTACTGTCTAAACGTAGTAATCATGGTCACACTTAAGATTACGTTCGATCAATGGGTGTAAGTGCATTCCTACACTCCAAAAAGGCTAGTTTAAGGTAATTACAGCAATTTAAAGTCTGAGAAATTAAAAAAATCACCACAATGTAAAATTTTGCTGTACAATTTTTTTTTCCTAGAGAAACTAGAGAATCGGTGCGTTCGACACACACATTTTTTTTTTTGATTCCAACGGTTTAAAAAACGTATTTTAGAATTTTCGAGGGTTATACTGCGTCGACATTGTACCTTTAGTACTATCCAGTAGGTACGGGAGTAGTACCAAAATACTTACATCACATTCTTTATGCTCATTAACTTGCCTATCAACACTTAAATTATAATACAAAAGGAAATTCTCAATTCATGTTGTATCGTATCGAAAATTTTTACAGGACGATCTTTAAACCACACTGTCGGTGAATGTCATTTGAGTTAGGCCCATGGATTCATTATAAACAACGAAGTTCTTCAAATTTCGAGAATCAAAAATTTGAGAATAATAATTTTGTGAGTAACATAGGCTACTTTCTAACTTTCGTAGGGTTTTGACATTTTGCTCCACAAAAAAATAAACCCCAAGAAAGTGGGCAGGGACCGCAAATAAATTTAAATTAAGGATTTCAAACGATACGCAATAAAATTATTTTATATTAAAAATAAGTTAAGTTACCTGTTCATAAAATGTTAACTTCGTATTAAGTAACATTTTTTTTGTTTACGCGGGGAAACTCTTTTATGATATGCCACCGGACCTAGGTGGGGTCCGATGGGGTGAGCCAGCCCTGCTACTGGCTAAAGCCACCGCGGATGCCATTGCCTGTCTTTGTTGAGATGGCTCAGGAACAGTGTACCTCGGCGACTGGCCACAATCATAGCGGCGTGCGAGCCCCCGGGCCCCGCCACCACGACAAAGTGGCAGTAGTACCTTTATTTTACTTATTTGGAACTTTGGATGTTTTTTAGCTATAAATAATATTTTTTTTAAATAGATTAAACAGAAAATAATCATGGATAGTCAAATAATGCAAAACTATAATAACTCCTAGGAAAATGCTTTAAATCTCATAAAGTACACAGAAAATGTGTAAGAAATTTTAAAGTATCTACTAACTATTTATGTGCATATTATAAATAATGTAAATTTTGTTTCAGATACTGTACACATTGACAAGTATTTTAAGTTCCTCTAATGGATACGATCTTTTTATGCAGTGCTACTGCGAAGATTGTGATAGTATACCAAGAGAATGTGTACCCACTTGTAGTAGCTATTGCTATTTTCCAAACTTCTTAATACCATTTATGGACGTGCAACCTGGTATATATCCTTTAACTTATCCAACTTCCAAAGGCGACTCTGAAAAAACTACTACGACACCAACAACAACTACAACACCGACAACAACGACGACACCGACAACAACTACGACACCGACAACAACTACGACACCGACAACGACTACGACATCGACAACGACTACGACACCGACAACGACTACGACACCGACAACAACTACGACACCGACAACCACTACCACACCGACAACAACTACGACACCGACAACAACTACGACACCGACAACAACTACGACACCGACAACAAATACGACACCGACAACAACTAACAATTCAATACTTAGGGAACAGGACTCACAGGAGGAAATGATATTTAATACCTATAGGTCATCTACAAAAAATTTTAACGTTAATTTATTTCAATTAGAAAATTTAATAATTAAAGTAGTAAATACTCCAACTAATTTCACAACGAGTACTGAAATGACTGAAACAACCACTACTCCATCTACAACAAAAAGTACCACTACTCCATCTTCAACAATGTCCACTATAATAAATGTATTTCTATTGTATTCTATTTTATTCACAACAAGTACCGCTACTCCAAATACAACTACTATTGATACCCCATCTATAACAACAAGTAACAACCTTTATAATAAAGATAGATATAATTTGAGAAGAGCTTTCACTAAAAGAAAAAACCCGTACAAGAGAACAACTACTCTCTACAGAGATTACGAAAAACTAGAATATCCCGAAAATTATGAAAGCACCGAAAATCCCCAAAAAATCCCACTTTATCATGAAGATGGATATAGGATGAGAAGATCTTTCACTAAAATAAAGAACCTGCGCAAGAGAACAGCTACTCTTTACAGCGATTACGACAAACCAGAATATTCCGAAAATTCTGAAAGCACTGAAAATCCCAAAAAAGTCCCCCTTTATAATGAAGATGGATATACGATGAGAAAAGCTTTCACTAAAAGAATGAACGTGCTTAAAAGTACAACTACTGTGTACAGCGATTACGAAAAACCAGAATATTGCGAAAACTTTGAGAATTCCGAAGATCCCCAGAAAGCTCCTGTTTATGATGAAGATGACTATACGATGAAAAGAACTCTCACTAAAATAAAGAACCCGCGCATCATGAATAACGAGACAAGATCAAGAAATCAAGATTATTATAATCTTAATCTCTCATTGAATTTGAAACTTGACCCACCGGAAAAAGAACAAAAAAGCACGCGGAACATACATAACAGGTTAAAACCGACGAATGAACTAAATAATCATCAAATGAACATTGAACTTGGGACTCATAGAATAATAAATACGCCCAATCCCCCCCTCGAGTTTAGAAAGATGAAGAAACGCAACAATGATCTAATTAACTTGGTATTGCGACCAATGAAGAAAATTTGAAGAATTGAATTTAAAATATCTGATTGGCAAGATGTAGCTTTAACACTACAGTACACGCGTGGCCTATTATAGTAGACCGAGGTAACTCTTTTTGAAATAACTTTATAGTTTCGCGCTAGTCTAGTCTATCTAGTGATTCCAGGTAATCCTCGTCCAGTATATTCGTCACAACGTCAGTACTTCTCGCAAACTCACAACGGAGCAATTGGGCGCCAAATTTGTGGGCCTACTTAGGTAGTCCGCGCGTGTATTGGCAGTAAATTCATGCATTTTCATTCAGATGTAGTGCCACACTGTCATTCAGTTGAATGCAGCCGATTTGGGCCGGCACTACCGGGAGAGGTACCTCTCGCTTACACGAGACCTGCGTCAAGTGACAGCTGTGCTGCAGCGTTTCGTGAGATGTGTAATTAGCCGGAGGCCCATGAGGAGAAATGAGGGCAGTGCATCTGTAAAGCCTCTGTGCGGATGACACTGGGAGTCGGTGGTCATGGAAATGATTCCGTCATATACCATAAAAAATACATGGAACATTTGGTTCATTATCAATACGTCAGATTTTAATACTTGCAATAAATGAATCTGTCCTGATCACCAGGAAGTAGTGTGTCCTCAATGTTAGGAAACCAAAGAAAATAATAATTAAGTTTAGTTTTAAATGAAAAAAAATTGTAACATTGATCTCAGAAGTGCAATTTTTGTTATTTTTTCTTATATATTTTCTAATTTGTAATATAAAAATTTTCAATTAGTTTATTACAAATAATAGGAATTTAAAACTAAGTTAAATAAATACTATTTTCATTTTCTTGTTGTTTTAATAAGATATAGAATTATACATAAACAAGTAATTTATAATTTAAAGTGGCCTACTATAGTAAGCCACGCGTGTGCTCAAGTAAATAAAAGGGGCGCGTGTACTGTAGTGTTAATTGGAATACTTTTTTTACTCTGTTTGGAATGAAACTCCTTGGACCCCTTTTACAAAGTTTATTGAGACAGTCTTACAAGTTACATATACGAATTACGGAGGGCGAGTGTCCGCGACAAATCCCGTCGGCTGTCACACTCGCGGTACCGATAAACCGGTTTGCTCGACATTGACGTTGACTAGGTGTATATGCGTGAACATACTCTTTAGCCAACTTGTTCATAATTTCATTTGATTCTATGTGCATTATAATGAAGTCCAATGTAGAAATATTTATTTATAGTTGACTATTTAAACTTTTATTAAATAATATAATTTTTTATATTATTTCCACTTTTTATTAATTCAAATTACATTTAATACGACCGGTTTCGATAACTCATTAACAGGTATACAATGATGAGTTATCAAAACCGGTTGTATTAAATGTAATTTGATAATTTAAAAAAAATGTAGGATGTGCATACACTGCATGCTTGAATGCAGTCAAATTGGGTCGGCAAGACGGGGGATGTACCTCTCGCTTACACGAGACTAGCGTAAAGTGACAGCTGTGCTGTCACGTTTCGTGCGGTGTGTAAATAGCCGGTAGCCCATGAAGGTGGAAGGATAAAGGAGGGCAGCGCATCTGTATAGTCTCTATGCGGATGTCTATGGGCGTCGGTAGTCATGGAAAAGGCTCCGACTACTCGTTTGCTCCCCTATACCTTAAAAAAATAATAAAAAGTGGAATTAGTAGAAAAAAATGTAATAAAATTATATGAATTTCCATCAACTATATTGTTTATTTAATTTTCAAATTGTATCTATTCGAATGAATTTTTTTGTGGTGTATACATAGATACTAAGCCTGGTCAACATCTAGAACATTTTTTACTGCGGGAAAACCGATCATTCCTACAGGAAATTCTGTAATTATTACCCGACGGATTTTTAAATTTAACAGAAACTGTTTGTGGTGTTATGATCTTTTGAATGTGGCGTCGGTGAATCTGTATTTATACCGTGTTTCATCATTCCCAACAATTTCCCGTTTGAGTTCAAGCGCACGCAATTCCCAGTGGATCCTTCTTTTCTTTCCTTTCGTCCCTAAGAAGATATTGTTTTTTCCACTGCCTGCTTTATGTAGCCTTTTCGCGGGTCACTAGCGCTGCAGGTCTATTCATATTGACCTAAGAAGAAAAACAACCAATGTCGTATATAAAATTACAATTAAATTAAAATTCATTTATATCAGGCATAGCCCATTATTATTAAAATTTTAAAATTAAAATGAAATGGAAATTGCTGTGACATATCTATCACAACAATGTCGTATGTAGGGGCAGTCCCATCTCCCCGTGATCATCCTCAGGACGGTGTTACGGCTGCCTCGCACGCGGCGCACCAGCGAGGCGGCGCGCACGCGCATCCTATAATGGAAGCACTGCACGCGCGCCGCCGCGTACATGCCCGCCGCGCTACACCAACGGGGCAACCCCAGCACCGCCCTGAAGGCGTTATTGAACTGGACGCGGAGGGCGCTGGACGAACTTTTTGTATAGTTTGCCCAGAGTGCGCAACTATACAAAGAGGTGCAGTATGCTAGGAAAAGAGTTATTTTTACACTAACTGCGCATCCTGCAAGCCTTCTTGATAGCATATTTGTCTTTAATACAGGGAGCTCCTCTTTCGTTCCGTATCAGCGTGTCACTGAGGTCTGCTATAACTGCTCTTGTGCCCTAGATATTTATATTATTGCACCATTAGTAGGGATTTTTTATTAATTTTCTGAGCCCACATGCAGTGGCATTCACTAACAATATGTCGTCTGCGTAGCTGAGGTTATTGACGCAAACGTCATCTATGTGACATCCGACATGGTAGCCACCAAGCTCCTGTATATACGGTACGTACTCGGTACGTACGAATTCCCCAATTGGATAACTATGGGTAAACGTGTAGCGTGCGGTAAATTCCTTACTCTAAATGGTGCTGCCACTTGTGGTACATGCCCCGGAAAAACGCGCTGTCCACTTATAATCAGCGCGTGAATGACATCGAGAATCGGCTAGATGCGGTGGAGCGAAGGTCAGAGTCACCGGTTAAAGTTGCGGTACTAGAAAACTATGTGATACAACTTAAGAGTGAACTAAACGATAGAGATCAGGATGCGCTGCTAACGGACTTGGATTGGCAACATCACAGATATAAAAGGCGAAAACGTTATACACGCAGTTACTGTTCTGGCTTTCCAAATTGTCAAATTACGGCTTTGACTGTGAAGCCATAAAGTGGTTCAAAAGCTACCTGAGCAATCGCTGCCAGGTTGTGAAAATGACTAACCCTGATTGTTCTTTGCTCATTTCTGACGTAATGGCACTATCTAAAGGAGTTTCACAGAGTTCTATTTTGGGCCCCATATTGTTTTTATTAAGCAGCAGATATGAAAAATCACATTGTGCACTGTAACTATCACATCTATGCAGATGACACCCAAGTTCTTCGTTCGTTCAAAATCTCTTGCAAGCCATCTGAGATCAATGCTGTAATTAATAAATTAAACGAACATCTGGATCAAATAGTGTTATGGTAAAAAAATAATAGCTTACTTTTAAATCCCAAAAAATCCAAATACATGATCTGTGGAACAAAACAACAATTATGAAAACTAAACTTAACAAATGGAGTGATACTAATAGATCATCAACACCAAGACTGAAGACTGACAAGAAGTACAAAGACCAACTATTTTTGATAAAATTGCACCCATTCTAGTATATATGACGGCGCCTGACCTAATTAATAGTTGAAAAACACCTGCATAACGCAGGTGGTGTTTGTGCCAAATAAGTTAATTATCATACAATCTATATAAAGAAGGTGCACGCCCACTAGGGGGATCATTCGAGTGTCAGTATTAGCCCGGTGTACTTGCGGTACCCTGGCCACGTTACATAGTGAATTTGTTATATCGTTACTCTGTCCAAAAGCGTGATATTTAGTAAAAGTTATTAGAAGTGAACTACTGTGTTTTATTAAACAAAGTGTGAAACCAAGAGTTGTTTTATTACCTACGTAGAACATATCATGTCGGCCCACCTAACCCTATATCAGAAGTGGTAACCGAACAACAGCGTTGAACGAGGTTCAGGACGAGAATAACGAAGATAATTCTTTGAGATGCAGAATACGATAATGGAGGCGCTGGTTGAAGCGTTGAACAATCCAAGACGAGCTTAGCATCACGTGAACTTCCCGAGTTTCAGCCTGATAAAGCCAAAATGGAGCGGACTATCCTTAAAGGAAGACGGCTGATAGTCGCTATCGTAGAGACCACCGCGGGTACTCTTATCAACTTGAGAGTGGCAAATGAGCTGGAGCTCAGGCAACGAAATTTAGTGTCATCGATCGAAGCAATAAAACGTCGCCAAGCTGTGGTGGTGCTCCATAACTGATAGTTCCACGCCTGAACAACAGCAAGAAGGCTCCTGTACTTTAATAATTGCACGCTGTAAGCCGTTGAGAGGTATAGCTTTTTCGTACCTGTCGTGCGTATCGTATTCTATTTATGCGAAAAGTATTGAGCGTAACGGATCAACTAAAACATAATATGGTGAGCGGTTTCAATTTTATTTCATTGTTTTTGATGGCTTGTGAAATTTGAGAGTCAACATTACCTTAGCTGTCACAAGTATCCTATTCCTTTTACTTAAAAAAAGAGCCTAATGAGCAAGCTAAAATACAGGGCGAGTAGTTTTCCTTTACTTGGACCGTTTCATTTATTTCCGATATTCCGGAATATTCTCTATCGGAAGGGTAGCTAACAAATTTTTAAGCTCACAAGTACATTGTCGTTGATAAAATTTTTCATGTACCTCCATGTACATTTTTATTGTTATATTTGTCAAAGCAGTTCTATTATAAAATTGAGGGTAGTACTTGATACAATTTTAAAAATATCTGTGTTAATTTTTCAAGTACTGATGATTCGAATGTGTTTTTACCCCTTTGTGCGGATACCGATGAATTGATCATTAGCAAAAGACTTTTACATCTCGTTAATGATTAAAAACGGCTATAACGTTCATATTTCATTATAAAATCTGTGTTCCAAATTTTTTTTTTTAGTTGGACCTATCTGAGAAAAAAAACTAAAGAATTTACTTATGGGGATAGTGACTTTTTAGTTGTAATTATAGTTGTTTTTGAATAACGTTCTGCGATGGAGCCAAAATATCATTAATAGTTTAGAGACTACTTACATTATAATTTTGATATCCCGTGTACAGATTCGTAAAATTGTTTTATAGTAGTATGACGTACCTTTTTATGAAACGGATGGTTTATTGGTTCTTTTTTTTTATGAGTAACTGATAAGTTATTTTGTAAGGTTTAAGAAATAAAATTAAGAAAGGATCTTATTTTAAATAAGAATACTTCACACAATTCATATTTAATACCGTAAAAATTACGTTTTTTTGTAAAAGTGCCATCTGTTATTCTCTCGCGTAAATACAGATCGACTTATTGATAGACTGTCTAGTGTCTAGTGTCTAATGTAATAAAATGTGCAACAACCTTTTGGATAGTTACGTAGTGCATAGTGCTTATAACCTTGAGAGTTGTAAAGAGGACGAATGAAATTAAATCAGAACATTGCTTTATAATATTGTGCCATGATTTTTTTATTTCTAATACATTTTATCTTTTTCATGTTTGTGAGCCACTAAACTGGCCATTGAAGTTGACACAGCGGCGACACAGCGAGCAGCGCACCTTATGTACATTGGCTGCGCATCGGTGACGACCAGCGCTCCTCGCGGGTAACTGCAGCGCATAGACGGCCAGCAGCGCACCTTACGATCATCAGCTGCTCTGCTGCGTCAATACAGTCGTTGGTACAGGTTATCGCTGTAGATTGTATCGTTGATACAACATATGGATGTTTTGGTAAGGTCTTTCCTGTATTTTTCGGCCATGTGTTATTTTAATAGAGCATTTATAACAAATAAGATGTCTAGTAATTTTTTTATTAGGCCATAATCAAGTTTTGTTCCAAGCTTTTAACTAAAAGTTTACATAGATGCCGTAAAAATTTTCTCTTAGAATTTAAATTGTTAATGATGTAACGAAAATCTTCTGTTTAAATAAAATGACAACGATGTTGTTTTAAAAAAAAAAAGGGACACGGCTCTTGATGTAATTCTTACAAACCCTTAATGCGTAATTTGAATAGTTATAGCTAGTCAATTTGAACGACATTGTGAGACATTGTTTTTGGGTTTGGATATTGCTAGACAAAGAGGGTGGTGCATTGAGTCTTGTTTATATTTAGTAGATGATACGAGATACGATGATAGATGGGACGAGAAGTATGTAAAATCAATGTGGAAATTACA
>LUGF01025290.1:186101-199396 GCA_001625245.1 Calycopis cecrops
CAGCACAGCTGTCACTTTACGCCAGTCTCGTGTAAGCGAGAGGTACCTCCCCGGTCGTGCCGGCCCAATTCGACTGCATGCAAGCATGCAGTGTGGCACTACCTCTTACCAAACTGTTTTCTTATTAACTGCTTACTTTGAACTTTACTTTTTTTTTTGTACTTTTCTTTCAAATGTAATGACTTAGGGGGATGTGATTTTTCGATCAATAATATCGTCCTAGCTGATTTCAGCTACGGCAATGGCCGTCCGTATAGACGTGCCATCTGCGCAGAACATGTTATAGTGCACAAGAGTGAGCGCAAACAAGTGCATTCCCCATTCCCTCACTCTAACATTTCAATGGAGTGGCAGTCCGACACGACCGGTGAGAAATGAGGCGCAGGAACGACGCCGACGGCCTAACGTGCTCTCCGAGCCACTGGGGTGTAACACCTCCAACTTCTTGACTGTCTTTATAAATTTAAAACTTCCAATAACAATTTTTGGTAGACCCAGAATTCGGACCCGGAGCCTCTCTTCTATGGTTGAATATACTTACCGCTAAACCACAAGGCAGTCAAAATCCGAACAGTTATGTACGACCCATAAATCAGGATATAACTTACCAAAAATGTTTCATCAACGATCCGAACTATAGTGGTAACCTGTACCAACGACTGTACATGCAGCCCGTGCATAGAAGCCCGTGTGCAGGAGCCCGTGCGCAGCAGCCCCTGCGCAGCAGCCCGTGTGCAGCAGCCCGTCCGCAGCAGCACTTGCGCAACAATCCACAGTGCTCGCGGGCACTCCATCGACGGGCAGCCGAGGCCCGCGAGACACTCCGCTTATCATCGATGTGCAGCTGACGCCTCAGATTTCAATGACCAGTCTAGTGGTTCAAAAACATGATAAAGATAAAAACTGTATTAGAAACATGTTTCCAAGCAATGCGACGCTAGATAGGAATCGATACAAGTTTCCAAGAATAAGGGAATAAATCTTCACTAAGCAGTTAAAATATCGTACACCTCGCAACTATTCAAAACGTTACGCCCCTTTTACTGTATTACGCAGCTTGTAACAGCAATCTAGAGAAAGAGATTGCAGTCGAAATAATGACCGAAAGTCCAAACGAGTCGATCCGCAGTTACACTAGATGACACCTACTTAATCCTTAAATACTATAATAGAAACCAATTTGTACAGTCTTATAATCGACCAGCGTCAAAATTCCTTACCAATTTTATTTCTTTAGCCTTACAAAATAATGTTTTACTATAACAAGTTTGGAATGAAACTCCTTGGACCCCTTTTACAAAGTTTATTGAGACCTTTGATTAGACGTGTATATAATCAAAGATTGAGACAGTCTTACAAGTTACATATAGTCTATACGAATTACGGAGGGCGAGTGTCGCGACAAATCCCGTCGGCTGTCACACTCGCGGTATCGATAAACCGGTTTGCCCGACGTTGACGTTGACTAGGTGTATGTGCGTGAACAGGCTCCCACCGTTGAAGGAGCACCCTTCAACTCATTGTCTTCATCGGGTAGTAGAGGGCACAGACGGTTGAGCGCTCTGCGAATAGTGCCGTGATTAATATTGACATCAGCGACCCGCGCGACACCGTCAGCACCTGTATGTAAATGGACTACTCGTCCTATCCTCCAGTGGAGAGGTGGGCAGTTGTCTTCTTTAACAATCACCATATCTCCCACTCGCGCAGATGTCCGCCTGTGTGCCTCTTCCCTTTAGTGCGCTGCTGGAGCTCGCATATATATTCGAGGCTCCATCTTTTCCAAAAATGTTGCCTCATGGCCTCTAACTGCTCAAAATATCTGTGGAGTCTATTCATGTTAACTTCGTTTAGCTGTGGTGAAGGCAGTGATTTTAACGATGTTCCAATTAAGAAGTGCCCGGGAGTTAAGGGAATCAGGTCACTGGGATCAGAGGACATAGGACACAATGGCCTAGAATTTAAAATAGCTTCTACTTGTATAAACAAAGTTGACAATTCTTCAAAAGTTAAATGTCTATCCCCCAAAATCCTTTTGATGTGATATTTTGCCGATTTAACCCCCGCTTCGAATAAACCACCAAAATTCGGAGAGTAAGGCGGCGAAAAATTAAAAATTTATGCCTTCGTCACAACCAAATTCTTTAAAATATTCAAAATTTACCTTTAATAAATTAACCAATTTGTTCCTAGCTCCCACAAAATTTGTTCCGTTGTCACAGAATATGTTATGAGGCTTACCTCGACGTGATATAAATCGCCTTAAAGCTAAAATAAACGATTCTTTGCTTAATGCTACTAAGCATTCTAAATGTAAGGCCTTGGTAGTGAAACATACAAAAATACACATATAACATTTAGTAATTTTACAGCCACGTCCTTTGCGATCGGTAATATAAAATGGACCTGCCCCGTCAACTCCCACCGTTTCAAAAGGAAAACTAGGAGTGAGACGTTGACTTGGTAGATCTCCCATCTTGGGATATGTGCCTTAAACCTTCGGCAAATAATACATTTATTAGGTATGCTACGCGCTAATAATTTGCCATTTACTACCCAATATTGCTCTCTCACGCTAGCTAATAAAAGTTGAGGACCGGCGTGAAACAGCTTTAAAGCATTTCCTCAAATATGAGTTTTGACAAGTGATGTTTTGCATCAAGTAATAAAGGAAATTTTTTATCGAAAGAATACGAAGAATTAGTAATGCGGCCACCGACTCTTATTACTCCGTTCTCTACAAACGGATTGAGAGACAATATTTTACAGTTATTAGGTAAGTTCTTTTTATATTTAAGCATATTATATTCAATTTTAAAAATGTCCCTTTGTGCTAATCGTACCAACGCAAGCGTGCTCTTATTGATTTCTACAAAACTTAAATTTGAATTTAATTTATCTACATTTCGACAAATATGAAAAAATCTTAGAATGTAAGCCATTATTCTCTTTAATCTATTTAATTTAGAATAATTATTAAAATTTATAATTTCATTACTAACTCCCTTTACTGTACAACTATAGGCTACATTCGAAATTAATTCATAATTTTTATCTAGATTAATCATGTTTACTAGAATTTTAGGCCAATCAACTTCATTTTTAAAAAGAAAGCTAGGTCCCGACCACCAACAATTCTGCACTCGTTCTGTGAACGAATCTACACCTCTAGAAATGAGGTCTGCAGGGTTGTTAGTGGTTGGAACATAGCGCCATTCACTATTACTACATAATTCTTTAATTTTATTTACTCTGTTACTTACAAATATATCTACTTTTTTATTTGACGTGGTGTTCAACCACCCCAAGACCACCATGGAATCTGTCCAATGAACGTTGCGTGTTATTTTACATCTCATCGCCTTTTTTACCTTATTAGCAAGTTCCGCCGATAAAAGAAACCCGCATAGTTCTAAGCGCGGTATAGTATGTGTTTTACCCTTTGGACATAATCTTGATTTAACACACAGTAAACGTACTTGGACGGTTCCATGTTGATCCAGAGATCTTAAGTATACGAGTACACATCCTCCGTACGCCGATTGGCTGGCGTCTGAAAAAACATGCAATTCGACATCTACATAATGTTTACACAAAACATGTCTGGGTATGGAGATATTTTATGAGTGTTAATATTTTCTATACATTTAAACCACTCATTACGAATATCCACAGGAACTTCGTCGTCCCAATCTAACTTATATGACCATAGCCTTTGCAACAGAATTTTTAACTTAATTACAAAAATACATAATAAATTCAAGGGATCAAATATTCTTGCTATTGAAGATATAATTTTTCTTTTAGTAACTAACTTAAAATTTTCCAAATTTATCTAAAATTTTAAATAATCCCTTTTGGGATCCCATGTTAATCCTAAGGTACTTGTAATACCAGAACGATCAGTAATTACCTTTTCACCAACAAATGCAGAGTTACTAAGAATCTCGGACGAATTTGAACGATATTTACGTAAAGAAAATCCACCGGACATTAATTTATCAGTAACCGATTTACAAATTCGTTCTAAATGCGTCTCAGACACTGACCCTGTGATCAGATCATCCATATAAAAATCGTGAGCAATGACATTAGCTACTTCTGAGTCAGAGCATTCCTGAGATAACTCAAGAAGACACCTTGTACTGAGATAGGGCGCGGAAACGCGGAATTGTAGAAAATGAACCCTTATGCTCCTCCCACCTTCTATTTGTATTTATATCCAATTTTGTCGTTGCTAAATGTATAACCATAGTATCCCAATGATCAACTGGCTGACCTAACGTTTTCAATGCACGCAAATTTTTAGAAATATGGTCTATTAATGATCGTAAAGCCTTATCTGATTCTTTATTAATACATTCAATACCAAATAGTGATCGCATATGATTTGTAATTAACAAATTTTTATTATTGTACCGCTCGCAAAGTAGGTCCCTAGCTACACAATAATTGTCCGAACAAAATTCTAAAGACTGTATAACTAAGGACGCACTACCTGCCAACGACGATCTTAAATAATGAAATTTATTTATAGTGTCGATACAATCACTATTTTGTATTAACGACTCATACGTATCGCGATACTCCAGCCACTGATTATAGTCTCCACTGAAGGTAGGTAGGCTAATAGTTGGGAGTCTAATATTGTTAAAACTAGCGTTTGAATTAATGTTAGAACATTCTAAACTCGACGACTGCTTAACAAGAAACCGTTCCTTCTTTTCTTTATTTTTATTAATAATTAGTTGTGCCTTTGACATTAACGAAAAGAATTGATTTTCAATATCTTCCCTTTCCTTAAATTGGTCACTCGAATTGTCACTCAAACCCTCTATTTCCGTTTGTAATTCATCAAAGGCAATCGAGCAACTGTTTAATTTATCTAAGCGAATTTTTAATTCTGTCATTTGCTCCTCCGTTCATTTATCAAATGACACAGCTAATACAGATTCTAAATATTTTTTAAATGTGGTTATCCTACCCTTAATCGAACTACGTTTTTTAAATAATAGAATTTCAGACATTATGCAATCGAAACAAAAAATATGAGAGCTGGATTCGAAATCAGTTAAAATATTAATCAAATTAATTACCTGTTAACTTCAATCAGTAATCAATATCCTTTTTGTTACGAAACCAAATTGTGACTCGGCATTTACAGTAAATAATTTAGCCAAAATCTCCTGAAATTTAGGGAAGAAACCAGTTTATTGCAAGAAAATAATATTTAACACAAAGAAAAATTAAACGTTACTACCCATATCGTTGTAAACTTTAAATCAACATATTACTACACTACTTTAAGTCTTTTAACGTTTAAATTAAATTATATTAAATTTTATTGAACAAAAGGTGAGTACACAGAAAATTAACGAAATTTGTACTTATTTTACGCAAATATTTAAATCACTATAATATAATCATTTAATACTCTAGCCAAAGAATAGTAACCCAGGATTTAAAAGGAAAAGTGAAATAGGATTAAATAAGGAACGGGCTCACCGTTAGCACGTGTTCTTCTCCAATATCTACAATTTTTGTTCTATTATACATTTACTACTTGATTATTTAATTATCTCTTGCTGTCTCCTTTTCTATTAATATATAAATATCCTGGTCACGGCACCAATGTTTGGAATGAAACTCCTTGGACCCCTTTTACAAAGTTTATTGAGACAGTCTTACAAGTTACATATAGTCTATACGAATTACGGAGGGCGAGTGTCGCGACAAATCCCGTCGGCTGTCACACTCGCGGTATCGATAAACCGGTTTGCCCGACGTTGACGTTGACTAGGTGTATGTGCGTGAACACACTGCATAACATTTTGGTCCTCCGGCGAACATCGATAAGGTCGCCTTTGTACAGTTTTATTTTAATCAATTAATCGAAAAGCTAGTTTGCATTTGTTAACGCAGGTAGGTGGAAAACCGTGAGTAGTGAAATATTTTATCAGTGTCAACTACCTACAAATTTTTTCCGATATTATTTGCTGTGTATGTGTTTATGACACTGCTCTTTTTTTTTTGTTGTTACTGAATACGTTTCTTATTGCCTACTTCCACAACGCTCAACACTCAAATTCTTAACGTTACTCTAATTAACGAGCACTCGGCTCCCAAATTAAAGTGAAACTTTATATACTTACCGCTTACGTTGTGCAATTAATTTTTCAACTTACCGCTTTACGTCTTACCGCTAAGTTTGTATTTTCAATACTTGCATTCTCCCAACGATGAATTAGTAATGAGTTTTGTCCGTCATTAGGTTTGCTAGCGGTTAATAAGCGTGTGGCTACGCTATCCCGACTATATCGACTCCATTTGTACGACCCTTGCTGAAATAGAGCTCCTTGAATTGTTTCTACATGATTCCAGGTTCTTTACGAAATCCAGGTTATTTGCGGCATCCAGGATATTTGCGACATCCAGGTTATTTGCGACATCCATGTGGACTTTTGAACATCATTCGATACTGTGCGGTTTCTTAATTATCGCCACGTGTTTTTTTTTCATTTGCTCGATTAGATCCCACTTCTGATGTCGCGGTCGGTGCATAGTTTCCGTCTATCATCAGATATCTCATGTGGGCGTGTATGGGTAATCGAGCAGAATAAAAACAGAATACACTTTAAGCACTTTTTATTAATGTCACACAATTTTATTACTATCTAAGAACACCTACCCACCAACCACCCATGCTCGTTACCATATCTCGGTATACGGAGCGAATCGCGGGAGATGCAACGGTGGTTTGCTCATATGCTCTGTTGCAACTCAACGTGCAATTCTTAACTCCCTACAATTTTTATGTGTCCGAATAATACGACTGTCGGATATTGAATGTCGGCCTATCGCCAACAGTAAAGTGAGTACCGTGTCGCTCGTGCGACCCACCTATCGGTTACGTCACACCGCTGCATTCCATCACTAACTCCATCGATCGCCGCTAGATGGCGCTGTCCGGAACCAGCATTCCCGACAAGTAAGTTACTCTGTCTAATGGCATATTAATTATCATAAATATTTAGTTTCTAAAACTTCACTAGCATCAGTTGATTCTAATCAAGATCTTTTATATTTTTTTGTTATCTTTGTTTTTGTGGTGCTTGCTCTGCTTTGATATCTCTATTAACAACTTTATTAGCCCTACCTAGCAAGCGTGACCGAATTAACACCTTGCCAATCCTACAACATCTAAAAGGAAAGGGTAGCTGGGACCTCCAAGAGATATTTGAGTGGGTGTTGGTATCATAATTACAATATATTAAATCATTGTTGACTTTACATATCAAATCAAAAATGTTGACTCGCTCTAACCTGGCCCGTCAGACCGATAATCAACTCCGTCTGGCGCTCCAGGAACTAAAAGAAATTAAAACAGAGAATGAACCCTTGCTTAGTGAACGTGACGATAATGAGCAGGAAATGCTAAAAGTATTGAAAAAAAATTCAGACCTTAAACAAGAATTAAATAAATTAAGTGAGGAGTATGAACTTCTGTGTGTGGATTGTTGTGGATGGTTGATTGTGGATTCCGTTTCCGGCTGTCAAAGCAACAACAGTGTACGTTTTAATCAAAATAACAGTGTATATATCAACAAACGGCACATAAATAGTCAACACCCTTTATATAAGAAGATATAGCAGCGCAAACTATAAAGAGGTACGCAAGAGAAACCACAAATCATCAATTATATACAAGCCTCACTTACTATTTGCAAACAAATTTTACTTTGAGGGTAGAAAATACGACTTTTATAGTAGTTAATAAACAATCAACTACGTCAAGTCAGTGACACTTGATCGAACCATCTGACAGTGACGCTTGACAGTGACAGTTGACAGCGTACTACCAACTTAGTGGCCGAATTTACATTTCATTACACATTAGTTAAAACTTTTGATTTTGCAAATATGAGTTCTACCGGGATGTCAGAAGATATGACTCGGCTATTTAAATTGATGAAATCCGAACTCGAACAACAAACTGCGATAATTACGAAGAGTATAACAAAAAATATCATGCAAAATATAGAAAATAAATTACAACCATTTATGGAAGAAAATAAATATTTGAAAAATGAGATAAAACGATTGAATGAAAAAGTCATGTTTTTGGAAAATAAAAATAGAAAAAATAATTTGATTTTTCATGGCATAAAAGAGACTAAAAGTAATCACCAAGACCTTTTTAATATAATAAAGGAAACTATAGAATGTCTAAATATTAATGTTGATTTATATGAACTAAATAATTTTTATAGACTGGGAAAGAAACAAGAGGATAAAGTAAGACCAATTCTTATATCCTTTACGTCATTTCAAAAAAAGATACTTGTATTAAAAAATAAGGTGAAAATGCCTAAACCAACGTATGTAACAGAGGATTTTTCAAAAGAGGCGATGGAAGTATATAAAAACTTAAAAGATAAACTCAAACAAGAAAAACAAAATGGTAAAGAAGCATTCATTAGAAATAATAAAATAGTAGTAGGGGAAAATATCAGAGGTAGAAAAAAGAAAGAGAGAGGCGTCGACTTCACCACACAACATTTTTATACCACCACATTCAAGTCATTCAAGAAATAAAACTGGACCTTCGAAACTTCATAAAACTAATGCATTTGAGTATATGAGAACAAGAACTTTCGCTGATAAGCCACCTCAACCGCATAAGGCATAGGAACAGTTAGACACCGGTTACGAAATACAAAAAATATCTAACGAGAAAAGCAAGAAATTAAGAAACTTGAAAAGTAGCCCCAATACGGTTGGTCATCGCGGGGTCATTGACCAAACCCCCCAACATCTCCAATTAAATATTGAAAATACAGGGAAAATATTACCTAAATGAAGCTGTATAACTACGTTAAATACAAGGTCACTAAAATCTAAAGAAAAAATAATAGAATTAGAAAAAGCCTTAAAACCGATTAAGTGGGACATCCTTGGTATAAGCGATGTTCGGAAATCGACAGAGAATATTGATGAACACGGTGAATACATATTTTACTATCAAAATCAAATAGCAGGAATATATGGTGTGGGTTTCTTAGTAAAAAAATATTTAAAAAACAATATAATAGAATTTAAATTAATTTCAGACAGAATAGCTATTCTAAACATATAAATACCTAGCTATAAACATCCAATTTCCAAAAAGTAAAGAATGAAGACTTAATCCTCGGATCCTTTTTGGTAAGAGGTAGTGCCACACTGCATGCTTGCATGCAGTCGAATTGGGCCGGCACGACCGGGGAGGTACCTCTCGCTTACACGAGACTGGCGTAAAGTGACAGCTGTGCTGTCGCGTTTCGTGCGGTGTGTAAGTAGCCGGTGGCCCATGGAGGTGGGAGGAGAAAGGAGGGCAGCGCATCTGTATAGCCTCTGTGCGGATGTTTGTGGGCGTCGGTAGTCATGAAAATGGCTCCGGCTGCTCGTTTGCCCTCCTATATCATAAAAAATCATAAAAAAAAAAAAAAAATCCTACACAACTGTTAAAAGAAACAATAACGGCCATAGACTGATAAATTACGCATTATTAAATAACTTATGTATTACGAATACTTTTTTCAAAAGAAATATTAAAAGAAAATGGATGTGGGTATCTCCTGATGGTCAAACAAGAAACGAGATGGATTTATTTTAACAAATAAACCAAAATTATTCTTAAATGTTGAAGTAATTAATAATTTTAACTTTAATACAGATCACATATTACTCCGCGGTCATTTGATTACACGTGAAACAAAAAAATCAAGAAAATTCATACAAAATGTAAAAGAAAGAATCACACTTCCCCCGCCACAACCAGTATTAGAATCATTGAAAAATCAATTTGAAACATTAAATCAAAGTAAAACGCTCCAAGAAAAATACAATATAATACATTAGAACACGAAATAAAAAATATAAGTAAAAAACTGGAAACAGACAAAACATTTAAAGATAGATTTGGACCAGAAGCTAGAAATTTAATTAAACACAGGGCACTATTATTTAAAAACAGAAAGATCAATCATCAAAATATTACTAAAATAAGTAAACAAATCAACATAGAAATTAGAAAGTATAAAAAAAAATTGAGAACAGATCTAATAAATTACAATATTATAACGAATTCGGGTGGAATCAGAAGAGCATGGAAAGAACTCCAGGAAATTAAGACTTGGATTATTAACATAAAACACGCTAGTACAAAAAAACATTATTCTAAAAGAAACAAAATAATAGAAACAGCGACAGATTTTTTCCGTAATCTTTATGACGACAACCAAACTACATCCAATATAAACGACAGGACCGACATGACAGACCTCTCTGAAGAATCTATCCCAGTAATACTGAAAGAAGAAGTAGCAAAATCCATAAATTCACAGAAAAGAGGCAATACATCAGGCGAAGATAATATCTCTAACGAAATTTTAATTGGAGCTTTGGAGATTATTTTGAATCCAATAACATACATATTTAATAAAATTTTGATAACTGAATATATACCTCATCAATGGACCACATTCACTATAATATTACTCCACAAAAAGGGAAAAACAGATGATGTCTCAAACTATAGGCCCATTTCAATCATGACTAATGTGTATAAAATATTCTCGAAGATATTGCTAGTAACCAACATATTAGATGAAAGTCAACCAAAGGAACAGGCTGGATTTAGAAGTGGATTCTCCACAATCAAGCAAATCATTCAAAAATGAGATGAATATCGAATTAAATACTACCTAGCATTCATAGACTTTAATAAAGGGTTTGACTCGATCAAACGTAAAAAAAAATGAAAACAAGGCGTTCCGAAAAAGTAAGTTGGTATAATAAAAAATATATGTATATAAACTTCTCACTCCCATTATTATGTATTTTAGTGTTGGTTATAATCATTTCTTTTTTTGCCGACATCCAGTGGTTGCGTACGGTCTAGGAACGCAGCGTTACTTGCGCGACCTTGGGCTTCGAGTCGTTAGGTATTTCTTGACCTACCCTCTTTGAATCTTCGACATCATTCGGGTCTTGGTTCTGGATCCCCACCAGATCTTGTATTACTAGTTTCGTATTTTCATTCTTTCATCATCATCATCATTTTCATTTCACTTCTCTATCCTCTATCCATGTATTTCAATGTTTTTCTCTTTTTCTTTTATTTCTAGATCTTGCACTCGTTCTTCTAAGGCCTTGTTACACTTTAATAAGTATACGTTTCTTATTCTAACCTTATTCCTAACCTTATTCTTTACTCCGTTTGTTGCCTACTAAATGTGTGTGAGCAACCGCTTATATAAGTTTGTCAACTGGCAGGCTTAAAGTTACAATAATTGAAAACCATGCATTACGTTTGGATTACGGAACCCTCGGTGTGCGATTCGGACTCGCACTTGGCTGGTTTTGAATTTGTTTATTAGCAAATACCTTATCTTGATGATCGATAAATACAGTAGTATGACCGTGTGTGAGCGCGCACGCACAAGACTGAATAATCATGTTTGTCCATAAACGATACCAGTCTACTATGGATTATTTTTTCAAATATTTTTGAAATTATTGGTATGAGACTAATTGCACGATAATTATTGGGATCAGTTTTGTCTCCTGATTTATGCAAAGGCATCTAATAACGTTTTAAGGGAAGAAGGAAATTATCCCTCTTCAAAAGACATGTTTATCAGATAGGATATTGATGCGAGCTTTTTTGATCAAAATTTTAATGCCTTTGTTGAGATTTCTTCATATCCTGTGAAATTTAATTTTTTTAACGAATTTGTAACGCGTATAATCTTAGTTTCATTAGTTGGCATTAAAATATACTTAAATTGATATGCTTTACTGTTTTTTTAGTAGTAGATTTATATTTCTATTATTTTGATTATTATGAGATTTTTAAGATTGACTATATTTATATCCTTAAAGTTTAGTTGTTCTACAGTTTTTAAATTTAGGCCACTATTATTGTTGTTAATAACTTGCCAGGACGCTTCGCATTTATTTTTTGATTTCCATATATTTTCTGTTAGCATATGCTCAAAATCTTGAAGTATTCATTAAACCTTTTTTTGGTTTGCCAACGCTTTATTTTTGTGTTAATGATATCTTAACTTTCTTTTAGTTTTGCAAGAGTTTCTTATTCTTTTTGAAAGCCGTTTAATTTTTTTATTCCCCATACTAATATTATATTTTACACATTAACATAACATTATATATATAATATATAATAATAGAATATAAATATATAATATATATATTATATATGTATAATGTTATGTTAATGTGTATACATAATAACATTATACAGGAAAACAGAGCTTATAGAACAATATTATTGTTTTGAAATATTAATTTAAAGCTCCATCAAAGTCATCAGCATTGTAAACATCTACCCGATGAATACATTTTACACTCTTCTTAAATTAAATTATATTTTCTTTGCACAAATCTCTTTGGATTTTATTCATATAAATATATGTGTCGACAATTTTTAAATGTTCCCAATCGGTGTTACAAGCAGTAGAGCAGTTTCGTGATCTGACAGCCCTAAGCAACATATATTTGCTTCGGCATTTACTATATTGCTTAAAATGTAATCAATACAAGATTTTTGTCGTGTGGGTTTATTTATATGAATAATGAAATTATAATTTTCATCAAGTTTATAAATTCTATCTGCGATTAACTAATTTTTTAAGTGTCAATATTAAAATCATCAACTACTTATCACATTTTTTTTTAGTTTCCCTTTTATTTAATTTACATAATAAAATGTTAAGCTTACCTACTTAAAAAAATGAAGAATTGCAGTTTGGAGTCCTATTTAAACAAAGTAGGTACAATTAATTGGAACTTTGGTACTCTTATGCCACAGAATTCAAAAGAGTATTCCGTACATCGATGAACTCTATCTATAACACAGCTTTTCACAGCCTCTATTTTTTTTTTATAGGATAAGGGGCAAACGAGCAGTTGGTAGATGACTACCGCCGCCCATAGACATCTGCAAAACTCGAGGATTTGCAGGCGCGTCGCCGGCCTTTTAAGTATATGTAAGTAAGCTCTATTCTTGAAGGACCCCAGCTCGTATAGGTTCGGAAATACAGACTGTGGCAGCTCGTTCCAAAGTGATGTTGTGCGTGGTAAGAAATTGCGCCTGAAACGCACAGTTGTATACTATACATCTAGGTGGTGGCGGTGGTTCCTTGGAGTTCTGCCGGGATGTCCTAAAGTGGAACTTCGCTGCGGGTATTAATCCAAACAACTCCTCGGAACACTCCCCGTTGTAAATACTG
>LUGF01025290.1:199558-215899 GCA_001625245.1 Calycopis cecrops
GATACTCGGTGACGTATTTCCGGGAAATATTGGCGCGGCCAGTGTATATTGCATCACTAGTACTGTCATCCGCATAGCAATGAATGCCGCTGGTTTGCAGCATGTCATTAATATGCAGAAAAAAGAGTGTGAGAGACAAAACACAGCCTTGCGGAACACCAGCATTGACAGATTTGAGGTCCGAGCATGCACCATCGACAACTACTCTAATGCTACGATCTGTCAGAAAACTAGTGATCCAATCGCATAATTTCCCGGGTAGTCCATACGAGGGAAGCTTTGAAAGGATCGCTTTGTGCCAAACCCGAACAAAGGCCTTCGCTATATCAAGACTAACCGCCAGTGCCTCCTCCTTCGTTTCAACTGCCTCCGCCCACCGGTGCGTTAATATATAAATTTTAACTAAAATACATGCAACGCCATGTTTTTGTTTCTATCTACAAAAGTGGGATAACGTAGTTATAATCATATAATTTAATGTTGCTTGCATTATCTTCATAAATAAACGTATCTGTTATCTATTGATTTACCGTTTTGAGAAAGAGCAAAAAGAGCTACCTATCTCTAGTAAGTCTTGTTTATTAAGGAAGCTGGCAATGTTTTGATGTATGACTTTAATAGTTTGAATCTCGAAAAAATTAATATTTTTGCTCTTTGTCATCTTCAGTTAAAGTACATATCATAGACACATTTTGCACACATCATGATCTACTTAGAACATATTATACAAACTGGAGAAAGAGCTAAAATAAACTTTTACGCCTCTACTAACATATCGACATCTACGTGGGGCCTGTCATTTAAGACCTTAAAAATTATATACAATGCGACTTATCTAGGAACCATATGCTACGGATCTCCAGTGTGGGCAGACAGGGCTACTATAGGCGCAGCCCGACGACCCTAACCGACCCTAAACTTCTACAAAGCCAAAGACTGGCATTAATATTAGTCTACTAGTCTACTAGTCACGGCAACTTTAAAAGTAAACTTTTTAGTTTTAAACTGGTACCGTCACCCCTCTGCCATTGCTCAATAGGAGGCGACGAACATCAACTCCCCAGTAGTACAGTAGTCTAGATGGATAGTGAAACCGCAGGCTCCTTGTGTAAAAGGACTGACAATATGCTCGGAAGAGGGTCGACTTAACTTCCCTTATACTCCGAGCAAACCTGCGCACCAGCATCTTGCTCCTCACCGCTAACGCTCTGCGCTCTATCTCAATATCCAGTTCGTCTATGAGATCAGCTGTAACCACGTGAACGAGGTATTTAAATTTGTCGACTACACGCAGAGCAGTGCCCTTTGAACACAACCGGAGGTACAGTGAAAATTTTCATCTGTTTAGTATTGATAATTAACACCTCACTATTATTAGAATTGTACTTGGCCATGCTCCGCGGCATATCGTTCACACTCGGTCACGAGTTTACGGAGACATCTGATCGAAGGACTGAGCAAGTGAGCAGGACCATGTCGTCCACATAACTGACATATTGACGTATATTATTGACGCTAATATTATCAATCCTGCATCCGACACGCATGCTGCTCAGCCTCTCGATCAACGCATTAAAATACAGGGAGTGGGAGACGTTATTCCTCCCTGCCTTACTCCACATGTTAGTCTATATTCGTCAGAAAATGTAT
The DNA here is from genome assembly GCA_001625245.1 of Calycopis cecrops. Classification (NCBI taxonomy): domain Eukaryota; kingdom Metazoa; phylum Arthropoda; class Insecta; order Lepidoptera; family Lycaenidae; genus Calycopis; species Calycopis cecrops. The sequence continues at coordinate 201,209 of LUGF01025290.1, forward strand.
CTTCCCACCTCACCTGGTTAACTTGATTCTCATACCATTATCTGAGAAGAGAGATATGCTCTCCACGGGTCCAGACGAAACGTCAATTGCAACATCGACCCTCTTCACGTGCCCTATTGCAGTAGGCGGTTGGTACGTAAGTCGGTCGTTCACATAAAGGCGGTGGGCGTCCTTAGCTAATATCCCCGACGTGTCGGTCCCTCGGCTAGTTCGTGCCGCGCGCAAGATGTCGTAACGAGCGAGCCAGACCCTGATAAGCCGCAGTCGTTGCTAGTCACCACGATCAGTTGCTGCTTGTCAGGGACCCCTGTGCTCGGTACTGACTATGCTGGTCACGGCAACTCCCTCGCCAATTTTCTTTGTAACCAGGGCTGTCAGATGCACTACATTCTCATCGTGCTTCCCTGGCAGGCCCGCGATCTCGATGTAATTTAGGAGATTGTCCATCTCGCGTTCTTTGAACTTCACCTTAAGCTGCGTGATGGCCTCCATATTTGTTCCTTTCTTTTACCATATGTGTCCAATGTTCCTTTAAAATATTACTGTAATTAATTTCATAAATGAAAATCAAGATAAATTGTTCTATTTAAAGTTTAACCGTTTAATAAAGTTATTGGTGCTCATGCATTTGTGAACACTGTGTTACTAGTACCTGTTACTATCGGCGTAGAAATCTGACTTACTTTCACACCTTGTGTTGCACATTAAAATTTAAAGTTTAAAGCTTTGTAATATAAGCACTGCACTGCATATAAATTATTTTTAGTATTAAAAAGTGAGAAACACATGTTTTAAAAGTGTCACTACTTCCACTGCTTACCCCCAAGATAATCTACTATATTTGTTATATCTTATCACAATCATCGATTGTATTTTAAATGTTTTTTTATTATTTTCTCATATAAATAAATTTAAGACGGACTTGATGTTTTAGGCAACACTTACGGTCGCAGTCATTATCATTATTATTATTTTAAATTACTTTGTCTCGACTCTATGTCGGTTGACTGATTTGGGTACGGGCATTAGCCAAGTATCCTAAATCATATGGTGAATGAAGTAAATACAAGAAGTGATAATAATAATATGAATATTCTAATGATGTTATGATGTAAATGAATATGATGTTGGGTTGAGAAATCGATACACTATTGAACAGGTATCAATAACTAAAATTTTTTGCATGGGTATGTTTGTGTTTTCATGTAGATCGACTAAATGAATGTGGTATAGAGGGTTTTAGGTATAATGCCGATTGATAAAATGATGATTGTTGCCACGTTTGTTTAATTTCATATTATTATTATTTTCAAATTATTTTTATCTCGATTCTTGTTCGGTGTAACAAAAAACACTTAAGCAATATAAAACCTTTGGACTTGAATGCGGATTTAGGCCACGCTGCGCTATAAAGAATGTTCTAAAATAACTTCAATTCATATTTCACAAATAAAAGTGATCGTAAACGTATAGAACGTAAATTTTCAATCATAGTTCATGAAGCGTGTTATTGTTATAACAAAATATATATTATACGAAACATATATTTCTTTTTTTATATAAAATGTATATGAAGTCACGTGTTCATGTAAGTAATCTATATATATATACATATACACTAGCTACGGTTTCACATACGTAAGTTTCGATCTCGTGAAAATATCGAAATGAAAAATTTATGTTTGCCGATTCTAAGACCTACCCAATATGCACACAAAATTTGATGAGAATCGGTCGAGCAGTATCGAAGGAGTACGGTTACTAACATTGTGATACGAGAATTATAAAAATATATAGAGGAATAATAAGCAGAGTCAATTTTCACTGTCTATCAAATTTCATCTCCTAAAGTTACATACAATCATCAATCATAAGACTATCGATAGCTCTAACGTGTTTTTCGAAATCTTCACTATCAACAAGTGTCTCCGCAGGTTCACGCGAAATGTTTGATATATATTATGTAGCTATGCCCCGCGGTGTCACCTGCGTCATATTATGATTAATCACCCGTCCACTTCACCCCTGTATTTCCTTTTTTGCTTTTTATATAAATAAATATAAAAAACCAATCATCTTAAGATCTTTACGGTATGTGTGGCATATTTGTGTGATGAATAATGATGCCGTATGACGATGAAGATAACAGGAAAGCCCATTATCATCATCATATATTATATTTTTCTTATAGGTCCTTTATTGCTTCCCGATACAAATACTAAATCCTTTCAGTTGTCGTTGCAGCGTTAGTAACGCGCTGGAATTTATGGTCACAAATAAAACTATGTATATTTTAAGTTTGTGAATAAAATTAATAATAATAATATTAATAAATCAAAGACTCTAATGCAACAAATGATAAATGTAGAAAATGACAACGCCATCGCGCAACAAGTATACAGTATATTAATTAACAGTTCTTAGCACAGAATGATTGTACCAAATCGCACATGCAATTTATTAAAAGCTTGCAATAAAACATGAATTAAAACACGGAAATAATGACAATGTTATCAGTACACTCTGTTGGAGAATTCCTCACACAAGATGTATTTTGATAGATTCATTTTGACAGATAAGATTGTGCACAATAACAGAACATTTATTACAATGATAGATAAAGACATAGACTATACTTTTTATTAAGTCTATGGATAAAGAAAACAAAATCACATACTTTATAGATATTGCTGTACCAAATACTTAAGTTTTCTCTTTAAGTTCACATTTAATAGCTATCACTTATTCTTTTATTATAAGAGACAAATAGTAAATTTTCTATACTCTTTATTATTCTTAAGTATAGCCAAGTGTTTGGCTACCCAGACTACTGGTTTTATTGACCAGTATAGGTACTGGCATTGCCAATGACTTGGAAAATGTTCCAATTAAAGTTTATTTAAATTACATTTAAGGACAACGGAGGCAGTCTCTGGCACTACTTGGTCATTAAAAGAAAAAGTGAACAGTATAAATGTCAAGAAAAGTAGCCAATCTAGGTCACTAAATCCTGTGTACCAAAACTTACAAGGCATGTCCGGTAAAAAACTGGAAATTAATTGATATTTTAAAAGTCAAGATGTATATCTACATCTCTTTGTATTATCGAGCTTTGGCTAAGACTATAAAATTATGTTTAAATTTACAAATCACCATGTAGCAAGTTCGTTCAGTAGAGAGAAAGCCATACGTGTGATGGCTCATTAATTGTAGTTAAAAATAAAATTAAGTTGAAGGAACGTAAAGACAATGTGAGCCTCTCTATTGAGCGTACATCGAAATTAGACTGTTTAGAAGGAGGAGCTTTCATTATTGTGTCCGTCTACAGATCACCAACTTTGAAATGTCATGATTTATTTGAACAAGTTATGGACAAAGTATTTACTAAATTAAGTGTATCTAACAAATATTTACTTATTCGTGGTGATTTTAATATAAATGTATTAGACAAAAATAAATTACAGTTCGATCACCTCTTTTTTCAGTAAGAGGTAGAGCCACGCTGCATGCTTGCATACAGTTGAATTGGGCCGGCACGACCGGGGAGGTACCTCTCGCTTACACGAGACCGGCGTGAAGTGACAGCTGTGCTGTCGCATTTCGTACGGTGTGTAAGTAGCCGGTGGTCCACGGAGTTGGGAGGAGAAAGGGGGGCAGCGCATCTGTAGTCTATGCATATGTCTATGGGCGTCGGTAGTCATGAAAATGACTACAACTGCTCGTTTGCCCTCCTATACCATAAAAAAAAAAAAAATTAACATAATAAATGTATTCCTTGAGCCAACTAGAAAAAGTGAAACGACAACGACGAAATATTTTAGTAATGTAGCACCTATAAAAAACGAAATGATAAGCCTGTTAAGCTCTGATCACCGTGGACAGCTGGCTATCCTACTAAGATTATAAATGCGAAAGTTTGTATGTTTGTTTGTTAATTTGTTACTCCTTCACGCAAAAACTGCTGAACTGATTTTCGTAAAATTTGGAACACTCTTTGAGAGTAATTTGGTCTAACATATAGGATAGTTTTTATCTCGGTAAAATGTTCCTATGGGATGCCATGAGATGATTTTCTATTTTCCACGGGATCAAATCGGGCGCAGCTAGTATATCACAATATTGACAAAAGAAACAAAGTTAGCAAAAGCTACATATTGTGTACCGGTAAATCTAAAACGTACTGAGACATTTGGAAGTTATATATAAAACAATATGTATCTATTTAAGCATTACAAAATTCCTGACTTGGCATTTAGTCAGCTATTTAAGATAAGAAAAACTAATTATAATGCTATATTTACTTCTAAGACAGTCATATCTCAAACTGTGAAAGGTATCTTTAGTGAATGGGCAAAGGTAGGGATTTATAAGAGCAAACAAAAATTGTATGAGCTATATTGTGAAAAAACATACAATCATAGTGAATATTTTAAAAAGTATTTAAAAATAATTCAAAGATAAAGATAAAACTTTAGGTATAAGAAATAAAATTATAGCCTCGAAAATAAAATAAGGACAACTTAGAATATAATAAGTAATGAAACTGTAAGAGTCAAAATTCGCTTATCTGATTTCCATATCTGTTTAAAAGATAAATTAGTTAAGTCTGACGAAGGAGTAGCGATGGTGTTTGAGGTTTTTTCTCTGCGGATTTAAACTACTCAGAATTTGATATCCTCTCCCGCTCTTTTGCGGAAATTGAGCCCCAAGACATAATTGTAGCTTTTAAAATGTTAAATATTAAGAACACAACTGGCTTGTGGGCCATGTCTATAAAAGTTAACAAATCTATAATTGACATTATTTCTCCATATTTATATTTTATATTTAATGAATATATAAAATGTGGAGTATTTTCTGACTGGATAAAGCATTCTAAAGTATTGCCTCTTTTTAAATCTGATTGTTCAAGTGATCCTTCAAACTTCAGACCAATATCTATATAGTATTTTAAAAACTAATTTTAAACCAATTATAGTCTCTTTTTGATTATAATAATCAATAACATGTCAAGCAATTTAGTTTTACAGAACGTTCTACTACAGGTGCTGGTGTTAGTTTATTAGGTTCTATTTTTTGATCATAGGAGGAGTCGCAGGATTCGCTAGGTGTGTTTTGCGACCTTTCCAAAGCCTTCGACTGTGTGCAGCTTGAAACGTTGTTCAGGAAATTACACCGTTATGGTATAAGAGGTCCGGCTCTCAACCTCTTGACTTCATGTTTAAACAAAAGAACTAAAAGTGTTGAGAGAAATAAAAAGAGAAGTGACGGGATAAAATTAGAAATGGCGATCCCACAATTATGGTTCATATTAGGGCCATTTCATTTTCTAATATATATATAATATACGACTTACTATATCTTGTTATAGACAATCATAAGATAGTCCTGTTCGCTATCATACAGAATGTATCCAAAAACTTTTAATTAGGAAATTTAACAAAGTTATTAAAGAACGTTTGTGTGGTAAAGTGTATTTTTATGTAACAGATTATATGCCATATGATTATATACCCTCCTTCCAGGCTGATTTTGTTGAATAATTATAGTAATTTGATTGTAGATCTTATATAATATGATAATGTATTTGTGTTTTTATATTTATAGATATTTCCTCAGGAGGCCCGCTGAGTTTGTTTCGCCGGTTCTTCTCAGGACAGAACTATGGTTGAACCGGTGGTATATATACTTGTTGATGTTCAAAAAGCGATTTGTACAGTTATTTTTTAATAAAATCATTTTTTAAGATTTTATTTAAAAAAGAAAACCTGTAAAATTTTAGAAACAAATCATGACTCATGAACTGTTACAGCTACAAGCATGCAGTTTTTAGCAACATTTTGCAATTTTTGATAAGCTTTAATAAGGAATTATTCATTTGTCAGTAAAGTTCCCTGGAAATATTTTAATAAGTGTTACAGCAAATAAATTTTTTTTTCGAGACCTTGGAAACGCTGTAACCATGTTTTTCATTCATTTTGTCATGTATTTTGGAAAAGCGTCTTAATTGGCATACTCTCTACTTTAAAACGTTGTAAACGAAGGCAATTTTTAGGGTTCCGTACCCAAAGGGTAAAAACGGGACCCTATTACTAAGGCACCGATGTCTGTCCGTCCGTCTGTCACCAGGCTGTATCTCATGAACTATAATAGTTAAACAATTGAAATTTTTACAGATGGCGTATTTCTGTTGCCATTATAACAACAAATACTAAAAAATAAATCATATGAATATTTAAGGGGGCCCCATACAATAAACGTGATTATTTTGCTCGTTTTTGCTCGATGTTGACAACGGCAACAGGTAGACACTTAAAATATTCACAGAATATTAAGTTATACATTGTCTTTAAAAGACATTAATTAAATTAAAATAAAACACATATTTAAGGCTCTATTACAACAAACGTGATTTTTTCGAATTTTTTCGTCTTATTATACAGTGTAGTAGTAGTGTAAGTAGATAATGGTACGGAACCCTTCGTGCGCGAGTCCGACTCGCACTTGGCCGGTTTTTATTAATTTTATCAAAAGAAAGTGCTGAACCTAATGGAACATTAAATACTGAAATATCAATAAAATATGATAACTACGGTACAATTTTTTTTTTTCATTTTAATTTTTTCAATAAAATATGATAACTATGGTAGTAATTGGAATAAAAGACTCTCTGAACTGACTGAAAGTAATTGGAATAATAAATAGGTAAAAATTAATATTTGTAAAGTCACTTTTGAGATATCGTTAAGGTATTTCGATTAAATTAAACAAACCAATTAAACTGTACTTGTAAGTCTATTACTGTTTATATATTATTTGTAGACATCGATTAACACAAAATTACATATTGTAAGTAAGTACGTGTACAATAATTATTATGCGATAATTATATTAGTGTGCGACACGGTACCCGGGCAGAAGCCAACTAACTGTCGCTCGCCGCCTCGCGGCGCGGGATTTCAACGGTCCGCTTTGGACGCCTCTGATTGGCCAGCGGACAACATCGCATGATTTTAGTGTTGGACTCTTGGCGGGAACAAACCGCGGGCCAGTGATGTGAATGATGAACGTAGATTACGTCCTACATCCTCCCCCTTTTGTCCACATTAGTGTCCTCACATTTGGACAAACCTATCCCATCCTAGTCTACTTAATTTACCCTAACTTGGGGTGTGACGATACCTGTATATTCCGCGGCCTACCTCTACCTCGTTTAGGGCTACTGGCTGTGGAACCTCAGAACACTCTGATACCGTCGTAGATCCGAAATGTGGTATTTACCAATAACTTCATCAGGCTTCCCCGGGTAAGTTAACAGATAGGTGGTTGGACTAACCTTTTTCTTCACTGAGTAGGGACCATCCCTCTTAGGAACGAACTTGGAGCTGACTTTTTTCGCGGCATTACTGAGGATGTGCGTTTTCATCAGTACGAGATCACCGAAAGCAAGGTCATCGGCCTTTCTAGTTTTATCCTTGATCGCCTTGCGTAGATCTTGTTGATGTTCTATGCACTCCCTACTATCTTTAAGCGTATCTGCAAGTTTCATAAGATACTGCGTAATCTGTGGAACATAGTTTTCAGCCTCTATTACAGCACGAAGATCACTCTGAACTGCAATTGGCGAACGAAGTTCACGAGCAAAGGTAAGGAAAGCAGGTGTCTGTTGAGTTGACTTAGTAATGGACGTATTCAATGCGAAACGAATGAATGAGAGGACTTCCAGCCACTGTTGATGGTGAGCTTCTGCGAGAATCGCCAGTTGAGTCTTGAGCTCACAATTCTTTCGTTCTACTGGATTAGCCTCTGGGTGGTAGAGTGGCACAAGGTTCTGTTTCACACCTAGTGTAAACATGGCGTGTTGCATAACGGCGGCAACAAACTGTACCCCGATGTCAAAAATAAGTCGAAGCGGTATACCAAAACGTAAGAAAACTTCTTCTATGAGTACCTGCTTCAGCTGTAGCTTCGGAGAGGGCGAATAACTCGACCCACTTGCTGGCTGTGTCTTCGACCACTAACACCCACCTCTCTCTCTATTAGCACCTTTGGATAAAGGCCGAAAGCACGACCTCGAAACGCTGAGTAGAAACTGGAGTCTGTAACAGGTCTGCAGGTTTCTCATTTGAGGGCTTGTAGCGCTAGCATTCGAGGCAAGTCTTCAAATATTCAGCGACAAAACGTCGTATACCGGGAAAATAAAACCGTTGACTAATACGATGTAGGGTCCTTTCTAGACCACCATGACCAGACGTAGCTGAGTCATGACATTCAACCAGAACTTTTTTCCTTCGGTTCTCTGGAACAACGAGCTGTGGATCTTCACTATCGTCGTCATGCCAGTACCGATACAGTATACCTTTGGAGGCGGCTTATGGAGGTGGGAGGAGAAAGGAGGGCAGCGCATCTGTATAGCCTCTATGCGGATGTTTGTGGGCGTCAGTAGTCATGAAAATGGCTCCGACTGCTCGTTAGCCCTCCTATACCATAAAAAAAAAATACCTCTACATAAATGAATCCTCTCTCTGTCCAACCGGTAAGATCTATCTGATCTTCTCCTTCCAAAGCCTTTTAGATCTTCCCTACCTCATGGTCTGCGAGCTGATCATCGCGGAGAGCGGCAAAATCCCAAGGAGGCGGATCGATGAGCATAGTACAGACTTCACAGGTGTCGCGAGCCTCCTCCTCACACGGTGGACGACTAAGCAAATCAGCAATGACCTTTGCCAGCCCTGGTGTGTAGCCTACTTGTAGATCGAAAGAATGGAGTTTCATGGCCTACCGTACTAAACGTCCGACAGCGGCTGGTGGTCGCTACCAACATGGACTTTGTGTCCGTCAACGTACCCACGGAATTTCTTAACAGCCCAGACGACAGCTAACACCTCGCGCTCGGTGGTCGAGTAGTTTCTCTCCGCCGAAGTGAGCAGACGACTGGCGTATACAATGGGTTTCTCTTCACGCGGCAACTCCCCCTGGAGCAAAGCTGCGCCCAATGCATAATTGCTGGCGTCGTTTCTGAGAATGAATGGGCTATTATAGTCCGACTGAATTAATATGGTGGCGACGTGAGTAATCTTTTAAGTTCCTGAAAAGCCTCGTGTTGCTCTTTTCCCCACTGCCAGATTTGATTCTTTCGCGTCAGCATAGTTAAAGACTGATCGACCTGGGAAAAGTTCGGTATAAATTTCCGGAAGCAGGAACAACTTCGTAGAAAAGATTTCAAATGTCTAACATTACTGGGTTCCATAAGTGATAGTATGGCCTCGACCTTATCAGGATCAGGCGATACACCATGAGGGGTAATTACATGTCCTAAATATTTAATCTTCTCGCGAACAAACACGCACTTGTAGCGGTTAGCTCGTAACTTGAACAAACGTAAGCGCTCGAAGACAGCACATAGTTCACGCAAATGCTGGTCGTAAGATTGCGAGATGAGGACTAAATCGTCGAGATACCCTAGAAGAGTCATTCCTTGTAGAGATGATGAAGAGCGAAATCTATCGATTAAACGTTGGAACGTGGCAGGCGCGTTACATAGTCCGAACGGCATGCGTTTAAATTTAAAGGTGCCTAGTGGTGACACGAAGGCAGTCTTCTCCTCGTCCTCTAGTCGAAGGTTCACTTGCCAGTAACCAGATTTTAAGACAATCATACTCATAAAACAGCTCTTACCAGTATACTGAAGTAGGTCATCTACCACCGGCAGCGGGTACGAGTCAGCCCTGGTAACGGCGTTTAACTTACGATAGTCCACGCCGAAACGGTACGTACCATCCTTCTTTGGTATCAACAGCGCTGGTGCTGCCCATGGTGATTCACATTCTTCAATGATACCCTCACACAGTATCTTCTCAATCTCGGCTTTCATAATAGCTTTTCTAACGGGCGTAAGACGATATGGCGGTACAGCTATGGGCGGATGTTCACCGCAATCAATCTGATGTTCAGCGAACGGTGTCGGCTCTCCCCCTTCTGATAAGACATCGTCATATACTTCCAGAAGTTGAGCCAGACCCTCCTTCTCTGAAATTGACAGCATCGAATCCTCGTCAGAACGTAAAACATTCGCGGAAGCGCACCCTACGAAGTTACGTGAAGATTCATAACGCAAACGGTGAATAATCTGAGGTTCCCCAACTGCATACCATGTACTATTTGCTAAATTAATAACTAAACCAGTTTTACGTAAAAAATCGATTCCCAATAAAGTGTCATTATTAGCGGCGTCGGGAAAAACGATAAAAGTGACAGGTATCGTCGAACTCGCAATTACAACATTAACATTTACTACTAACACTTTTGATTCGCGTACAACGCCATCGGCAAGTTGTACGGACATTAATTTTTCACTAAACGAATAACCTAATCTGCGTAAAAGTTTATACAGACTCGAACCGGCAATACTGCGTTAGGCCGCCGCGCCGTGTCCATAAGTCCTGTGCCCCGATAACCCTCTACTGTTATCTCTACGATCGGTCGTTTACTACCACATACGGTCAACGACAAATCGTGGCGTAAATCGTTATTACTCGGTAAATGCTTATAATATACACTCTTATGTAATACAGATGAATCACTATTACAAACATATGAACTATTTTACGAGTTACACTAAAGTTACATGAATAGAACGAATCTGTCGATTTATTACAGTTACTACTGTTCTAAACCATATGGCTGCCATCTAGGCGTGTTCCGCGTAAATAATGTAATTATTGTAATACCGGTGTGGTCCGCGTGATTCCGCGTCGGTCGCTGCCGCGCTTTGCGACGTTTGAATTTAAGAGACGCCATGTTGTGATAGCTTGAGTGATCGTTCTCTGACTTGTTGTAATTGTAATTGTTTTACGCCTTGTTTGATGCCGATGAGATCGGTCGCGTACATAATTTGAGACTTGAGTTTATGATTGCTAATTTAAGTTAAGTGTTGGTTCCCCTTTTGATATTATCGGTAGTGTAAATTAATTGACTAACTAAATGAACTTATGTGTGTTGTAATGTGAATCATTGGACAATTGAAAACCCTGTTGCGGAAGCTTGCTGCAGATTCATCTGTCGGCGAATTGGGGCTTACGGGAAGCTAAGTATATCTCATTGCATGTGTGAAATTTATCACATGGCCTTTTCGTTCAGGTCTGCCTGTCGCAGGAGGGATCCAGTTACTAAGAAATCCGAGCCCTCCAATTATGGTGTATGTAGGCACCCGCAGGGGCTTAATCGCTATTGCACCCCCAAGTTTCGAGTCTGACATAGGTCTAGAGACCACATGGGCTCCTAAATATCATAATACTAGCTGTTACCTGCGGCTTCGCTCGCGTGGTAGTATTTCAAACAAAGAGCAAGATATATATGTATGTTATTCAATAGAATATTAAGAATATTCAATTGAAGATTATGAATTCTCACTTAGTTGGTTGTAAAGTAATAATATTTTTACTGTTCACGTGGGGAGCACATTCTTACATCTGGATTAAATTTTAGGTATAAATAAATTAGCGTAAATCATTTTAAGTATAATAATATATTTGATGATATTTTTAATATTTGATGATGAGTTATCGAAACCTGTCATATTAGTGTGATTTAAATAAAAAAAAAGTTTAAATAGTAAAAAAAGTATATTATATAATCAAAGTATAGCAAAGTTATTTCAAAACACTACTATAAATAATGTTGCAAGTTTTTTTATTTGGTGACAATATATGAAGGTTTTGACCCCTTGATACGCGCGAACAGGCAACATACAATTGACCATATGAAAAGCAAGGTTTTTCCGAATTTACCTCAGCTACCTGTAAAGTCTGACCTTGTGCTTTATTTATTGTTATAGCAAAGCTAAGTCTAATAGGAAATTAGGGTCTTTTAAACTGAAACGGGAGATCAGTTGGTATCATGGGTATTCGTGGGATGATTACGCTGCTCCCCTTTTCTACACCTGTTAGAATCGTGGCACTAATTATCTTCCGCCCAAGCTATGTGACACGAAGTCTTGTTCCATTGCATAATTGAGGAGCATCCAAATTTCTCATAAGCATAATAGGAACGCCTAATTTAAGTTGAATCTTGTGAGAGGGCACACCAGATAATTCGAGTGAGTTCAGAAACTCTGCGGGATATGAAGTACTTTGTTCTGTGTCCATGATTGTATCTACTGATGAGTACTCTATTAGGTCCCCTGCTACCTTACTCAATATATTTAAATTTACTTTGTTTACAACGTAATTTTTAGAGGAAAAGAATTGCTCTTTCACATAGCCATTGATCGTCATTAAAATTACTTTGTAAATCGGGGTAAACGCTCCCAATCAATTCTGAATTACTCTGATCCACTCAAGGATGTCATTTGGAAACATGAATTATACTTTCGAATTTTGTTCAAAAAGCACCGTGACTCACCAGTGTCATACAAAAAGAAAGATTTTAGAGGCTCTTCTGGTTCACCAAGAGAAGGCAGAGAAATCTTACCATTGGTACAGCACATGCCTACAGTTTCGTCTCTCCATTTTAAAGCTCTGCAAAATTGACATGTGTTGTTCATACGACCAATAACGATCTGCCTGTGATTTTATAATCAATCAAGGGATTGTTATTAAATGCAACGTCATTAAATGTAGCCCAACTGTTACTTTCGAAGCGCTCTCGGCGTTCCGCTTGTAGTTGCGCATTAACATCTCTACTCGCCAGTGACTGTTCAGGTTTTTCAGAATTCCTTAAAGCAGTCTGCCGATCTGCCTGCTCTCTCAACCGAATTTGACTCTGAGTAGCCATTTCGCGATTTCTTAAACGGGCTTGAAGCTCAGATTGTTCACTCAAACGAAGTTCTGTTTCTTGAGTTTCATTGACTCTGCAAGCGGCTTGACGCTCCACCTGCCTGATCTGTCTTTGCTGAGTCTGTGCTGGAGATTCAACAGCTATTGATGCGGCCCGACGCGCTGCTTCTTCTTGTCTTCTTAGTTTAGTATCTTCGGAATTTTCTAGCGATTGCACTAACCTTTTCGCCTGAGCTTGAGAAGATACTCTTGAAAGATTTGATTTACGTTTGAGAGGCATTTCAAACAAATAATAATAATCCAGACAAAGGAGATGTTCCGTGTGTTCTTGTGCAGCTAATAACATAAAAATACAATTTGAGCAACATTTGCATAGACAAAAACCATGAATATGGTATTTAGTTATTTTCCAATAATTATATTATTTCCACAATCTATACTTATTAAACTTATACCTCTGTCCATTCATTTATTTTCTTTTTACCAGTTCATGCCTATGAATTACCGGTTTTATTTTCGTAATAATGTACTACAGTAATGTCGTCCTTTATTGACGAGTAACGCCCACTTAGTGAAGTGCCCTATGCATAAGAAACTACCACAGACTATAAAACAGGTCTTAAAATAAGATAAATCGATCATGTACAATAATAAATTGCCTTTATGTAAGTTTTGTTTCTGTAAATTTAGTTTAAAAGTAGAATATAAAAATAGTGTTTATAGTTGGCAGTTAGTATGGCTTTATAGTTAATTATTTGCAAGGAATTAAGTCGAAATCTTGGAATTTTGTACGAATGGAGTAAGATATGAAGAACAATAACATTGTCCATTAATTTATTTTCTTTTCTTATGTTATCTGCCTTAGATTATAACTATGCACGCGTTAATAAAAATTTAACTCTAAAAGGCGTGGTGAATAAAGTCTATGTCAAGTTTAAATCAGAAGTAATGAACAAATATAGTTGGAAAATCACATACATATTTACTTATTTATTTAACAAACTAGCTAGGTAATAGAGTATACAAATGAAACAAGTAAAATCATTAATATTATTTATTATTGTGATTCATCAGAGTCATAATTTTCCCTAGACTTATCAGTTGAGTCCTCTGTTACTTGAATAATCAATTGTTCGTCAATTATGTTGTCAATTGCAACGTCCCGATCCCAATCAGACAATAATATTTTTCTAGTCCAATCCACGACACTCGCCCAGTTTTCAGGTGTCACATCATCACACGCATTATTTAATAATTTCATCATTTTATTTGCTGTAAACGCCGGCGTTGTGTTATTTCTTGCTGCCTTCCCTTTGACTTGTGCCCATATTAATTCAATGGCATTGTATTGACAATGATATGGTGGGATTCTAATTACATTATGTCCATATTCCGCTGCCATTTCATCGATGATGTATCTCTTCCGTTGACGTTTCGATTTCAAAATTCTTATTAATTCTTTTTTAAGCAATGTATTGTCCACATCCTCGCCATTATCTATTTATTTATTTATTTACTTATAATTTGCATAAATATTATTATTATTTTAATATTTATTTATTGCATTTATAATTTAAATTAATATTTGTACTAAAAATATGTATGTGTAAATCGATTAAAAGTTATTCTTAAATAAAATCGATAAAATATTCAAACCGAATCGTAAACGTGTGAGGGTGTCACAAATTTCGAAATTTCTTAATGTGTCAAACAAGGACGTTAAAAAAAAGGCGGACGGAGTCTCTTCATACATCAACTAAAATCCCAGAGTAAGCTGACTTTGTACCATAGTATGCCGGTGACGTCGTCATGTTTGACAATTTTTAGAAAATACACGTAATTCGAGATGCCGTCGTGTGTAATAAAAAGCTGTGGAAATAATAGTGTTTCACATAAAAAAAGCCAGGGGATCACT
>LUGF01025329.1:0-15673 GCA_001625245.1 Calycopis cecrops
TATTGTTTTTTAAACTATAAATTGCAATGTTTACCCATTATTTTTTTGTGCATTTCATTTATTTTTTTTTTTGTTTTTTTTTAACAAATTAATATAAAAAAATATAATGTTTGACCATATATTTTCACTTCAAACAGTATTTTTTATTTATTTATATGTTAAATCTTACCCGAGTAGACATATTATATAGGAACATTTTTCAAAGATACTTGTGTATGAAAATAGCAGTAGGGATCTCGAACAGGCAGAAAAACGTGGAGGGGAGAGCGGAGCGGCAGCTGCTATATACAATGGAATTTCTCGGCTAGCTTAATAATTATAAGTAAATGAAATGTACTCTATTGTGTACATTTAAAAAATAAGGTAATTTACTTACGAGGTACGAAAAGCAAAAAAAAATTAGTACAGAATCTGTTTATTTAAATATGTTATATTGTTGTCTACATCTATTTCATCTGTCTGTAGTCTGGTGAAGTATTCTAACAACTATTTCCGCTGCACTGTAAACATGCTACACTGTAGTATAAACCACTTTTTTGGCATCCACACGCAGCTCCACATCCCTTTTTGCAACTACAAAATAACATTTGCAATAAACTATCAGGAGCAGTTAATTGATTCATTGTTATTGGGATGTACATGTTATTGGAATACTTCCATCCCCAATTTTCAATAACTACGTCATTTCCGTCAAAAATGGAAAGCACAAAAAAATATTGGGTAAAAATTGCAATTTATAGTTTAAAAAACAATATCCCACATCGATCATATTAATCCATTCACTATAACTCTATTCCGAGGTTTCACGGTTTTATATGCTCCAGGCACTCCACTAATAGTATAAAGGAGCAATTAAGCAATTGGGGCACTTTGTTGAATACCGACGTCCACAAACATCCTCATTATGACGCAGATGTGATGTCTTCCTTCCCTCTTCTCTTCAATGATCCACCGGAGCATGAAAAGCCTCTCGGACCACGATTACGTATTGGAGCAACAGTTCTCTATTCTGAGATGGCTTTAAATTTTAAATAGATAACATTATATTGTGATTGATAGACAACTCTGCAAGTGGACGGATACGACACGATGTCGATGAACGAACAGCAGCAGCGCGTAATGTTTGTAATTTTAGCGTAGGAAGCGCGACCGGCCACATGATATTATGATCGCAATACATCACTGTCACCGCATCAATTTGGTGCACAGGTGACGCGCACGCTGTACAGGCTGTGCGGTACTGGACTATACAGCGTGTGCACAATAGTAACGCGTACTGTACCTCCATGTTATACAGGTTGTGCGGTACTGGATTATACAGCGTGTGCACAATAGTAACACGTACTTCACCTTCACGTTATACAGGCTGTGCGGTACCGGACTGTACAGCTAGTGTCATTAGTAGCGCGCACTTCACCTCCGCCCATAGTACAAGATCAATTTTAAATTCTTTGCTCAATTTTTTCCGAAAACTACATTTGGCTTCATCTTATACACTTTACAGCGGGGCTATTGACTTGCGAAGTCATAACTGCATTTTATGGAATAGTTTGGCGCCTGTAAATGTTCCGTGTGACGTCATTTCCGGTCGTAGCTCTCGCAAATTACTCCGGCGAGTGGATGATATAATCGAGTTACGGTCCGGAATGATGCGAAATGCCATCGACGTGAAAACATTTTTAATTTCGAACTAGCTTCGAAATTGAATCTTTTTTGAGTCGTGTATAAACATTAAAACGGTTATTATTGTTAATTTTATACATCCCGTCTCCATGCTTTCTCTTATAAACAAAGCACAGGACACTTTCGCACCATCAGCCCTGAGTAGCCAAGATCGACAGTAAAAACTTGTGACTCGAAAAACATCGAAGGGAGACAGAGGAAAATAAAATTCGGTACCCGCAACAAATAATCAGATTAGGAAATTTTTAATTTCCTTCTTTAATCAAAGCTGTGTCGGTCAATATACAGCACCGGCTTTTCCTAAAATTTTACCACACACAAACAAGCACGAAATGATTAATTTGCTAAGAAATAAAAAGACATGAATTTTCGTCTCCAGAGATACGAAACGATTTGTCAAGAACACTAAGGCATCCGGACACAAGGGCCGCCATCAGACGGAAGAATTACCGGACGTGTCTTTAGCTCGTGCCTCAATAACAAAAGTCTGAGTTCAGTTTTATATTGAAATGCTACGCTGCAGTTTCAGTGAGACTTTTGTTTTTATAAACGGAAATTTGTCTGTAGATATTGTGTGCTGGATATTTAGCAGCTAAGTATTTGTTTGTTCGACTATAGATGTCACAAATGTTAATATATCAGTGTCGGTTTAGTTAATTGTTTACTAGTTAAAAACTGGACGAAATGCGACAGCTATAAGATTAGCGTGTAAAAATTGAGCGAAAGGTTGGCACTACCTCTAAAGCACCATGCGGGGGCCAGGGTAATGATATTAAGCCCGACTTGGTGATTAACGAGCTGCAAATCTCTGGAGGCCCCGCGCTCATGACCGGCTCCGCGCTATTTACTCCGCTGTCGCAGGCCCTTTAGATAATTATCGTCGTTTAACAAGTACATTAAGTTACAGAATTGAATTTTCTTTAGTCGCCATCATAGTACATTTTTTTTATTTCCACTTGCAAGCCTCGTAACCTTAATTATTGTTCTTAACATTTAGTAACCGAGTGTCATCCTGCCTTGAACTAAAATTGTTGTGCTTATCGCGTGTACTGTGCCCTTGGCTCTGTGGCCCAAAAATGGGAGAAGGAGAGTAAGTGATAGAAATAGAAATTATACTGACATTTATGGGCGTCGGTGGCCAGGGGAAGTTTCCGAATTGCTAGTTAGTTAGCTATAAGCAAGTCTTATCGTTCGAAGGCTGAACTGGCTGTACAAAACAATATTTGTTATTAATAACAGCGCTTTACAGTAGAGCGAAACCATCCCATGTGGCAATCATAAACCAGGGGGGCCCACTGGGGCACTCATAACCGTGACAGATGGCACCCGGAGCCCCGGCTACTGAGTAATGTGCGTATACACGCCCCGCCCACGCACCTCCATCATCACTCGCCTCCTCTGGGGATCCCCGTGATAAATCGTCCGCGATCATGCTCCCGAGCGGTGCAACAAATGTACCTACTTATTCCCAATTTGAAATTTGGATTTTACAGCTTTTATACATACGTTGGTAATGTTAATTCAATGTTTTTATACATAAGCTTATTGCTTTCGTCTCCATACCTCGAAGCTTGTCGCATAATTTGTGTAGATGATTTCTTTGTATTGCCAATTAAGCTCACTAAGGAAGCAATTTGCCTTAGGAAGGCTAGCAGTTTCTTTGCGTTGGCACACGCTTTCAAGAAGGGTTACCGAGTTTCCCAAATAGGATGTTTCGTTGCTACACTTGTGCCCTCGGGTAGAATGAGCTGCTGTTTCTTCTTTCTCTACACAGGCGCTTAACAGAGGACTGTATTTTTATATATAAATCTATGAAATACAAATTAACTCATGACTGTAAAGTAAAAGAGGAGACTTTCTTATCAAGTACTTTCTGTAGCACGTAGCTAATTAGGTAATTTTGAATGAACATATTTTATTAACTTATTACCATAGAGAATTTATATTTATTTAACGGAGCCATAGCCAAGAAAAATATCAAATCACACCAAACAGCATTGCTTCCGCTATTTGCTTGTCAAGTGCATAGACTAAAATATATACTTTTTATTAAGTCTATGGTCAAATGATCAAGAGGCCCTGTAGGTACAATTTAGTTGCAATGTAGCAAGGCACAAGACGATCCCATGGATACCTTCTTCTGGTAGCCTTGTACCTGTGCTGAGTACCTACTTTCACAAATGAAATGAAAATGAAGAGAGAAGAATTATAGAATTATATAAATAGAATTACGGAAATTACTTTCTGAACGTCAACTATTACATCTATCACCGGTTCAAACCTGTCCTGCCCTGTCCTGAGAAGAACCGGCGAAACAAACTCCGTGAGCCTGATGATGTGATGAAATATAAAAGTAAAAAATATAAAAATACAAATACATGTTCATATTGTAAATGATATACAATTTATGAGTTTACAATAATTATGGTACAGAAACAGCCTGGGAGGAGGCTACTAATCCCAAGATGTGGTATCTGTCATAAAATAAGTTTATTCTAAGTGTAATCAGCAAATGAAATTAATCTCGAGATGGTCAAAATGAAAATTTCATCGCAAACTTACTTAAACATAAAGCACTCGATCCGTTTTTCATATATTCAATATTAAAAGCTCATTTTCTTTGCAAATTACGTTTTAGATGTTATACATTTTATTGATATTTTCGTGTGACGATAAAGTTTCCTTACGGTTTTCCGCTTATCAAAAGCGGTTTCCAATTTCCATTTAAAAAGTAATATGTCATATTATTTGTATTTTTTCATGCATATTACGTAGGATGATGGGTTTTTGCCCGACCATGCAAAGAAGAATAATGTGTTTATTGAACATATTGTATGTACCAAGTCTGCTTTGTTGTCTAGTGGATAGATTTTTTAACAACGGTTTGTGAATTGCTGATTTTCGTCCGACCTGGCGTGAGTGGGGGAATAAGGAACGTACGAATATCGCGGTTCGTTACTGGGATTTTTCTAATAGTAGTAGTAGGAAAGATGGCGATGTTAAAACCTGTTCGGGTAGTGCGTTAGATCGTCGCTCCTGCACCTGATTTCCCTCAAGACTGTCGTCCAATCGGATTAGGTGATGACTCCTGTACTCACTCGATTTGCGAACACGTATTGGCTTAAGAACATTGGGCGTTAAGGCTGTATGCCATATGTTTATGCTTTAAAGGGATTACTTTCAGTACAAGGAACAGGTTAAGAGAATCCTGACGTAATACAAAACTCTAGGATCCAATGGAATAAAAATGTTGTTGCTATTTCTAAAACTTAGGCGCTAGAACATTTAGGAAAGTGATGCCGTCACATAACGGACGTTGATTATGTAAAACAAAGGACATGGCTTCCTAAGTTCTTAAAAATCCATTTGATTTATAGTCACTGTTGCGTTTATGTTATTCTGGGTTACGGCAGTGCCTTCCTGAAAATTAAAGCAAACCGTCTTGTCTGTAGCTATTACCTGAGCAAGAGGTACTTTTCCGGATCAAGCCGGGGCTGTAATGAAGCAACCTCTATAATTCAATTCAAATAAACAAAATATCGATGTCGTTGAACCATTTGGTGCGGACCCCTCAAGTACCTAATATCCGCCACTCACCTGCGGCACCGACAAACTCCACCTGCCAGTTACCGGGTGATAAAACAAACGAACTTCCAACTCGTCCGGTCAAATATCGACTGGACCGTAACAATAACATACTATATAAAAACTGTTACCTCGTCGATTGTAGACCGAATGAAAAATACACGCGATATATTTAGCTAATACAAAGAGAGCTTATTTCAGTGAGATAGCAGTGGTGTGCACCCACAATATACAAAACCATGAAGGTTATATTATTAAGTCAATTCGAAGGATCCATTATAAAAAACGGCAAGTAAATACTTAGCCCCTAGTATCAACTAATTTTGCAATATATAGTGCCCCTGCTGCTACACAACCGACACGACCGGGTAGGTTCCTCTCCCTCGCGTAATGCCTTAAAAGTAAATTACTTTTACTGAAATTCATCTCGGATTATTCTACGATAATATAACGGGTCTAGAATATGCTAATATCAATTTATAAATCTCAGTTGTAAAGTGTGAAACTTAGTATCTATTATATTAAGTCGCTTTGCGGGTAA
Source organism: Calycopis cecrops (assembly GCA_001625245.1). Taxonomy (NCBI): domain Eukaryota; kingdom Metazoa; phylum Arthropoda; class Insecta; order Lepidoptera; family Lycaenidae; genus Calycopis; species Calycopis cecrops. The sequence goes on from LUGF01025329.1 coordinate 5,810, forward strand.
TTCCTAATTCCCTTGAGGTTAAACTATCGAACAACTTGGGTTTGTTAAAGTAAATGTTATCCTTTATCTGGCTTTTGATATATTTCGGAGAGTATTAATATTATAGCTCGCTCAGCTAATAGTCAGACTAAATCTGTTTCAGCCGACGAGTCTCATTAATATTGGGTAAGTAAAACATTTCTAAAACTATCCCTTTGAATATATGGAATATTACCTGTACAAAAGAATCTTAATGTAACCACTTAAAGTGTAGTGAAAGGCGAAAGAAAATAGGAACAATGATATATTCAAATAATATTTTTGTAAAAGGAAACAGTAAAATGTTGCGAGCCTCATGCTCAAGCGCGTTAGTACTTCACGACTAGCTTGCTGTATTCGATGTTGCCACACTTTTATTGCTCTTTTGCCCGACGGCATTAGAATGACAGATTTGAGTATGTAGGTACTTACATGATCATTTTCTGCGTATATAATTTGTAGATTTGCATGTTCCCTGACATGGAATGAAGGCTATCACAAGTCTATTCATTTCAAGAGTGACATGTCTGTTTTCATATTGTAGCTGAACGCGGCCTGCACTACCTATAAGGGGAGAATCGTACAACAATTTCAATCACAACAAATCGTTGTTAAGTGACAGAACCTATGATATATGTATATGCGTGATATTATAATATGTCAGTCGTCTGTGTTTGTCTGTATACGTGATATATGAGGCATAATGCGTTACATGCGATTTGGACTGTACTTTCATACTAAGATGTGAGAGTTGTACCGTTAGTAACAATCACGCAAAGCTTGGTCAATAATGATTGTTATTTACCTGTTTTCCTGACAAAAACCATCAAAAGTATTAAGAATCACAAAAGAAAAATTAAGCATATCTATTGAGCATACAATTTAAGCGATTTATGAGAGAAATGAGGTTTGCACGTACCATAAGGAAATTCGATTACGTCTCAGCGCGTGATCGGCAAGCGCCGCGCCGGCAAGAGCACATTTACCTTTTATTTAGAACCTATCTGAGGTAATCGGTTTTTAAGCTTGGAAATCTATTCTTTATTTCTACGTAGTTGGAGGTTTTTTAGTAGGTACTTTTTTTGTTAGTATTTTATAGGGTTACGAAATAAACGAGAGGCCCATGGAGGTGGGAGGAAAAGGGGGGCAGCGCATCTGTATAGTCTCTATGCAGATGTCTATGGGCGTCGGTAGTCATGAAAATGGCTACAACTGCTCGTTTGCCCCCCTATACCATAAAAAAAAAGAGAAACTTTTATAGTTTCGTCATGTTCGTCTGTCTGTCCGCGGTTTTACTCAGAGAGTACTAATTAAAAGCAAGCAAGGAAGCTATAATTTGCTATTTCTATGTTGATTATTCCTGGGGGTAATTTTTGAAGTAAAACTTCTATTCGCGCTCTTGACATGGGCAGTGAGCTGGCGAGATCGTTACAAAAATCACACATCAGGCGAGTCATTGGAAGTTGTCATTCAAATTCAAAATTAAAATTCGAAGTGAAACTTTTTTGTATTTAAAAAATAAATATCATATGATTTAGTTAGGTCATTGTAACTACGTTAATGAATTTGTGTATCATTATTCAATAATTGAGTTTTACTTCAGTTGTGTGAATCTAGTCTAAATCTATCAGAAGTCTAAATCAGACACTTTTTTCTTGTTCTATAACCCATCGTGTGGGGGTATCGTTGGATAGGTCTTTGAAAAAGATTATGAGGTTGAGAACACTTTTTTTCGATTTCGACATCCGTTTCTAAAATATTTGGTTTTAAAGTACATTTTTTTGTTAGAGGTAAGTGTAGCCTCCTCTATCTTCCCAACTGTTAAATATGGACACGTGAAAAAAATTACAGCAGTAGTAGGTATATATGTATAAAGAAATTTAAAGGAAAACTATCAGAACTGGATAGATCATAAAAACTGAAATGTTGTGGGATAAGGGTAGGGTAAGGTATAACTCAGGAATTTAGACCGGCTCTATAAGGAAAATTGAATTTCATATAAATTTTTTGAAAATTAGTTGACAATTGTTAATTACATTAAAAATAATATTTTAATATAATTGAGAAGAAAGAAGAAATAACTGCGTAAAGTTAAAAAAACAAAGTCATAGCAGCTTTTATAACAATTATAATACCCATTTAAATAATAATGTTCGCCGGTACGACGATTATTATGTTCAAATTCACCCATAAATAGTGGTGAATGGAAGCAAAGGGAAGGCATACTTATGCCCATTTCAATAAGCTCATTAGTAGTAGTAAGTACCTACGTATTTAAAAATTCTCAAAAAAAAGATTTATTGAACAAATGAGACTTAAATGATATTTCAATAAAGCTATCACATATACTTTAGTATAATATCATTGAAATAAATTCTATGCATAAAAGTTGGTAACAGTATAAAATCTACCAGAAAAGGGGGAGTTTCGGTATGGAAAGGGCATATTTATTACGACGGGCATTACTTGACGGACGGGCATTATTTGTGCAAATTATAAATTCTGTGCATTTCCCAATGTTTAAAAAGACGGAGAACTTCCCTAACTTCTACGTGGTAACATATTAAATAACCTAGTTACTTCTTACCAGTTAAACATTCAGAAATTTTCAGTTTAAATTTGATTCAGTTTTACAATTAAGATATTATATCATTTGCATTACAAAACAGTTCTCAGTTCCACGGAAAGTCGTTGATGTGGCAACACCGGAGCCGTATCGCGTAGGAGTTCCCAGAACGCAATTATGAATTTCACTCGCTACATACGTCCTCCAGGGCTTTTGTTGACGGTGAATTCATTTTAAACATTCAAAGCGAGTACTAATATTTATTTATTAGCTTTGTGCGAATTGTTGGTTACAACAATACTTATTTAATTCATTATATTGCGGGTTATGTATTTTTATCAGACTGAATCTGAACAAGGCGTATTTGTATAGTAGAAATGTTTATATGTGCCTTTCTACATTCTTCTGGTGTTGTTTGACTTATGTTGATATCGCGAGTAACACTAGGTGTAGTCTTATATATTTTATGTCATATATATTATAAATCTAATACTAATTCTTTTTGATTTAAGGCCTTTGTTATTTCTTTAAAAAATACGGCACAGCTGTCACTTTACGCCGGTCTCGAGTAAGCGAGAGTCGTGCCGGCCCAATTCGGTTGCAAGCGAGCATGCAATCCCGATTATTACCTACGCCATTAGTAATCACATTTTAAGTGACAAATATCAGATGTAGGTACATAACACCGTATGTCAACTTGAGACTTAAACGCTTTGACGTGTATATAATCAAAGCTTAAACGTTTATAATAAAAAGTCTTGCTCCGATTTGCAGAATGTAACGCAGAATCAAACGGTATTTTTTTGATTGAAAGTGGAAAGTGGAAATTATGGAAATTTAACTTTGCTCTTTGCTACTCTAGTTAATTTTTTCCTCGATTGACATTTTTATTCGAGTGACACTTTTACTCGAGTGACATTTTTACTCGAGTGACTTTTTTGCTCGAGCATAACTCGAGTGAGGGAGCAATTATACTCAAATGACTCGAGTCGCAAATTCCTATTCGAGTCGCATCACTGTTCCACACATACTTTTGGGGAGCCGCCTATATAGAAGGCGGTGATTTTCAATTGGTTATTTTTGCTATAGCAATCCATAAAAGGAAAGAAAGAAAGCCATTTACATTAGCCCATAATATATACAAGAGTACATATAAAATGTAAAAAGCATTTGAAATACGTACCCGAAAGTTTGATCTACCTCACCATTCCAATAACTTATGGAGAGCGTAGAGATTCATAAACAAATATGCAAATTGCAGCAAAAACCTTCTTTGAAACTCCAAGTGGAAAAAAAATATAAAGATTGCTCGTAAAAGATATAACATATTATAGAAGAGAGTTTAAGGGTTTTATTATCTGCGTAAGAAACTGTGGCCATGTACTGCTTGTGTCTGATGTTCGCTTTCTATAACATAAAAAGTGATACGAAAAGGGTAGGAATAAAAAGCAAAAAGGGAATCTCGGAATATATTGAATTCAACGCTGAATATATGTTGGACGTTTCATACGAGCGATGATATGCGCTGTAAACTTTTACTATCGCTGGATATCGTTCGACGTTTCTTTATAGTCTTTCTGAAATACTGGCACAATGAACATAAATACTAAAACGGCAACTTAACTCATTATCCATTAGTGGCATGCGTACGGCATCAACGAGAAAATTATTTTGATAAATGATATCCAAAATTATAAGTACAATAATAATGAGAATTTTGGTTACCACTAAAATAGAGAAAAAAATAATACCTAAGGATGATAAAGATTTTTAGGCAATTATAAATATTTGAAATTTTGCGATGGAACCTAATCTCAACTTGAGTTTGCAAATAAAAATATTATACTCAGCCCTTATAAGTATCTACTTTTCTTCAAACCCAAAAATGACTAAATACTCAAAATAGAAAATGTGCTTAGGTTTATAGTTTTTACACATTATCTATTAGTAAACAAAGTTTTAATGTAAAATTTGATAAGTAGGTATTTAATCTTTTTCAGTTAGTTTCGTGCGTGTTCGCAGTGTCTAATCGCAGATACGTGTGAAGAGTACATTATCCTCATCCTGATTTAATATTGATGAAAGCCGGTTTTACAAACGCTGAAATGTTGCATTGAGATTCATAAACTGACACGGGTTTTTTGCACAAAAACCTTTTTATTCTCAAATTTTTTAAAGTAATGGCTTAAAAACACCATAGGAATATTGGTGGCCTATCATTATTTTCAGGAGGCCCTCTTCCGTCTACTGCTAAGTAAATGCGAAAATTAAACACCAATGTGTTACACATGTTTTATTGAAAGTTACCACGCTGTATTTACCTATTATATCTAACCAAACTGTGCCGGCACTACTGAGGACCTCTATGATCTTTGTAAGTTTCCAATGGTCCACTTAACGGCTCGGTCACCCGCAGATACCATGAAAAACTATAGAATGGATGCAAGTAGCAGGACATGGGTTTTTTTGGTTCGTTAAAATTATCCCCTATTCAGCTCAAAATTGATAAAAAGTGACACGACATCTCTTCAATCAATTTCAAATTTCATTTTATAGTATACCTACGGGGACAAACGAGGAATCGGAGCTTTTATGACTTAGACACAGAAATACGTACAATTGATACGCAAGAGAGCTCCTCTCTTTTCTTGCTCCCCTCATATTCTTCTTCTTCTTTGTCGTTTCGCTCTTGGCAGAGCGGTCGTGCTCACGTTGAGGTGAACGCGTTCTCATCGTATTGTTAGAGAGATTCTCAATCTGCACGAAGCACAACATTATAACTAAGTTCCTGGCTGTATTACGGCCGGTTCATCTGCAATGCAGAAATAGTGGTAGTGACATGCCTCTTACTCTTATTAAGAATTTCTAACAATAATAATTACTCTGTCGACTTTACACACCAGGTGTACCTAGATCCGTGCTAAATACCGTAAGATCTTGTTACGCGTTCTAGACAACAGAAATATATTTAATACAATCCACTGTTGTCTCGTCATTATTGGAAATATGTTGTCAGAATTGTCAATCCGTTATTTTGCCCTACAATAGGTAGAGTATTTTTGTTAATTTTTCATTATATATATTGATAAATATATATAATGGTATATTCATAAATTACAGCCTTAATGTTACCAAGCAGTAATACCTACACAACAAAAAAACTTTCATCTGAATCCGTTCAGTAGTTTTGCATATGCGCCGCACTAGACACAGACAGAATTACGTCTTCTACATTTTATTATATGTATAGCTTAGAATAATAACGCAATGTATAGGTAGATATTTTTTAAAGGTTAATAAATTTTATACATATTTTAATTTTTTTATAGAAATAAATATATAATACTCGTATATAGATATACTAGCTGCGCCCCGCGGCTTCGCCCGCGTAAATTTCGATATCGTGGAAAATCATTCCATAGCATCCCTCAGGAACATTTTTTCGGGATAAAAAGTATCCTATGTTATTTCTAATACCTCCAGGAATATGTGTACAAAGTTTCATAATGATCGGTCTAGTAGTTTTGGCGTGAAAGCGTAACAAACAAACTTACATTCACATTTATAATATTAGTAGGGATGACCATATCCATGACCTGGGCGGGATTCGATCCCGCGACCCCGGGCGCAACATGCTCCGCCTTCCCTAGTTCGTCTTCAATCCTCCTAATTCAAAAACAATTAAGTTAGTCCCTCATAGCAGTCCCAATGTACACGTATTAAACAGTACCCATCTACCTCATAAATATACCGAAGCTGATCAACTCCGTTCAATATATATCTCTGACGTTTTTTCCACGGAGACTTCATTACCGTAATGAAGACGAATATGCGTTTAATTGTTGGGGCTGGACCAATTTATCGCAGCAGTTTCGTGGTAGCGGTCGGATTTCTTTGTAAACGTTGTACATTGCGTTATTAGTGTTGTAGCAGTCTCATGGTAGCGGTGGGAGTTGGGACTTGTTTGTAAACGTCGTACATTGCGTTATTAGTATCTTCTTTTTCTAACCATCGCTCTAGTTAATCAGCTATCGACCACTGCACAAAAATACTATATTCCTTTTACTTTTACTCTTATACTATAAGAGTCAAACGAGCAGACTTAGCCATTTTCGTGATTAGCGACTCCCATAGACACAGAGGCTAACAGATGCGCTGCCCGCCATCCGACTCCGTCCTGCATAGACCACCGGCTACTTACACACCGCACGAATCGCCGCACCGGTGTCGTGTAGGTACCTAGATGCGAGAGGTAAAACAAAGTAAAACACACACACATATCCATACACACACGTCGTGTGCATACACAAATATTGTGGATTACATATTATCACTGAAATGTAATTATCACCGACGATGATCCGCGCCACTGTATCTTCTACTCTTATCAGCTGTAATCAGTTAGTCATCATCAACGTCATCCTGGTATCTAACAACGATAAACTCTATTGTCAAAATAAATTTCCTGCATATGTAGCTATATAAGATTTATACACAAAGAATGTAAACATGTATATAAAGACATAACTAACATATAATATAACTAGCTTCCGCCCGCGGCTTCGCCCGCGTGGATTTCGGACTTCAAAAATGATGTTGTTATTATAATACATAATCTATTTTTAAACTAAAATATATATTATATTAAATATATACGTATTGTATGAAACAATAAACCGCTTTGAGAATAGAATTTGTCGCCGCGAATTTTAGGCGCTTTAGATATTCCGTTTAAGTCAATCTTATCGTGATAATAACTTTTATTCTATTCGTCCAAATTACTTAGTGTAAAAGACAAAGTTTATCTACATTCAATACGTAAAGTGACAGATGTATCAATTTTCATAAGAGTTCGATAAATATTCTAAAATGTGCGTTAAAAAATATCCAATTTAATTGAATGTTTGGTTCACTATTTTGGTCATAGTGACTTACACATAAAAGATATATATATGCTGTCGCGGACTTTTATTTAGAACTATTTAAGATACATAATCCTACAGTAATTATCTTTGTGTAACTGCAACGATTAGGGCAGCGCACGCCAATATTGCTCTCAGGGGGCAAATTTTTTTCCGACTTACTTGACAGTTATCGTTATATTATAACCAAATTATAAAAAATCCCCATATATTTAAACTTATTATGTTATTCTGATATGAAAGTTATATTATTGTAAAGTTTCATGACAATCCGTTCAGTAGTTTTTGTGTGAAAGAGTAACAAACACAGTCACAAACTTTCGCCTTTATAATATTAGTAGGATATTTAACAGTGAGAGAACAATAATACTCTACTTAATACTCAATCTGTGACTGATGTCGGAGGGTCAAAAATTGTTTAGTCGTTTTTAAACATAATATGCGCCCTTATTTAATAAACATAGATCAACTTTACTCCAAGTATTAAATTGGCTTCTGTCAAATTCCATAGTTTATTAATAAGAAATTTGACATATCCTAGTTTTATACTTGGAGTAAAGTTAATCTATGTTTGTTAATAATGCACTTGGGAACCCGTAATAGCATAATATTTAAAATTCAATTAAGGAGGCTGCATTATATTTTATCTACTAGCTACCGAGACAAGACTACGGATTTCCTACATGTAGGATGTTTAATTGTTTTATCGTGTTTAACCCATATTTACTCGCATGTAAATAATACCTACTAGCTAGGGAATAGAACATTTTCGCACATTAAGGGTTAAGTCAGAGATTATAAAGGCTTTAAGATGAGACGCCAGATTTATATCAGTACTAGCTGTGCCCCGCGGTTTCACTCGTCACTGCAGCTCCGTCTGTGGGGCTGATTTATGAATCTAAACAATTCCCAAATCACCTTCAACACACAAGATATTTCGTCAAAATCGGTCCAGTCGTTTATAGGTTATACAGTCGAACTGTATTAGGTATAGTTTATAGGTTAAAAATTCGAAATTATATGAATGATCTGTTGAATAAATGGAAGTCTCTAGTATAGGTACCTTTAATTTCGAAACCACACGCTGTCACATTTTAATTATCATGTTCGGCGGTTTCGAATAACAAGATAAATAAATATTGTCCGAACCACAAAATAAATAAGTTCTAACATTTGTTAGCATGATTCGATTTCCATTAAACCTGTCCAAAAATCGTTGATTCAAGTAACCAAGGTTTAATTGCCAACTAATTGTGGTCATTATCAATATACCACAATTGATAATGACCACAATTAGTTGGCAAGGTAAAACATCCGTTTTATGATCTACCCTATCTACCTACCTACGCCAGATATATAAGCGACGTAAGCATAGTAAAGCATTACGCTGTTTGATTTAAACGGTCGTTTCTTGAGATGATTTATACTAGGTACATATTTTCCTATCAAGCTCTTTGAATCGTTTCGTCTAGGTACATATTTTCCTATCAAGCTCTTTGAATCGTTTCGTCTAGGTACATATTTTCCTATCAAGCTCTTTGAATCGTTTCGTCTAAGTACATATTTTCCTATCAAGCTCTTTGAATCGTTTCGTCTAGGTACATATTTTCCTATCAAGCTCTTTGAATCGTTTCGTTTTATAGCATACCCATGCCACCCACCCATGTTTAATAGTAGTAAAATATATTCTATGTTATTTCCTGAGGATATAGCTTTGTGTTAGTGAAAAAAAAAAAAAAAAATGGCTAAAAGCGGTCCAGAATTTTTTTTGAGCCTATTCGATGCAAACCACCAAAAATACCTCCCTTTTTTTATAGTAAAATGTCTCTTCTACGCGCCTCTATATATTATACTAGCATTTACCTGCGGCTTTACTTGCGTCTGTTATTTTCAGTATAATTATAAGTATCCTATATCCTTCCTAATACCCCTAAGAATATGTATAGGTGCAAATATTTCATGATGGTCGGTTGAATAAGTTAGGCGTGAAAGCGTGACCAACACATTCACATTTGTAATGTTGGTAGGGATTATAGCATTATAGTATAAGCCATAAGGGTTATACTTTAACCCCTTTATTAATAAACATGGAATAACTATATCCAAGTAATAACCTGGTAATAAACTGACATCTGTCAAATTCCATACTTTTTTGTGTTTTTTATTATGGAATTTGACAGATGTCAGTTTATTACAAGGTTATTCCTTGGATAGAGTTATTCTATGTTTATTTATAAGGGAGTAAGGATTAGAGCATCCAACTAATATCATAAATGCGAAAGTTTGTATACTTGTATGTTACTCCTTCACGCAAAAACTGCTGAGCCGATTTGCATGAAATTTGGCACATACATAGAG
>LUGF01025329.1:19077-33826 GCA_001625245.1 Calycopis cecrops
TAGCAGTCTCATGGTAGCGGTGGGAGTTGGGACTTGTTTGTAAACGTCGTACATTGCGTTATTAGTGTCTTCTTTTTCTAACCATCGCTCTAGTTAATCAGCTATCGACCACTGCACAAAAACACTATATTCCTTTTACTTTTACTCTTGTACTATAAGAGTCAAACGAGCAGACTTAGCCATTTTCATGATTAGCGACTCCCATAGACACAGAGGCTAACAGATGCGCTGCCCGCCATCCGACTCCGTCCTACATAGGCCACCGGCTACTTACACACAACACGAATCGCCACACTGAAGAAAGAAAGAAAGAAAGAAAATAAGTTTATTGATCACAATATTACAGACATAAAATAAAATAGATTATTATCGACTAATAAATAATGTGACCAACAGGTGGCCACTCAGCATTTGTCACGTCACTATGTAATGAGATGACACTGATTTTCAGTGACCCCTCACTTTCATTCGTTTGAAGCGACACAATTGACATTTATATTATACTTACAAACATTAAGATAAACTTAAAATAAAACACAAAATATTAGGTAATTTGGAACTGTAAACACTCTAATGCATTCATATAAACACATATACATATATTTATGATTACTGAGTAACACTGGTAATAAATAAATGATAATAATATACACATACATATAAACGTGAACGTATACACAAACATGAAGACACTATATATCACAAGCTTTTGCTACTATCTAAACCGAACCAGTAGACTAAAGCAAACTAAAACTGGCTGCTAAATTCTGCGAATAAAATAATTTTATATCTGCGCTTAAAACTTGCAGTTGACCGTGCGTCTAGCAGGGGCGGAGGTAAGTTGTTCCAGCACTTAGTTGCGTTGTACTTAAAACTTCCCCTGGTGGTGGTAAAGTAACTGGTGTCCTGTAGGTACCTAGGTGCGAGAGGTACCACTCCAGTCGTGCCGGTGCATGCATGCAGCGTGGCACTACCATTTACAAAAATTAACATGTTCTCTAAGGCACGAGGCTGTACCATCGCCTTCCCGACTCCGGAGTGCGGACTGTTATTAGAAGTTGAAAAATCCCAGTATAACTCTTTGGCCCGACCCGGGATTCGAACCCTCACGTCTGTCATCTCTGTCTAACTCACGTCTGTCATCTCTGTCTAACTCACGTCTGTTATCTCTGTCTAACCGTAACCATGGTTGCTGTAAAGCCACTGAAACGTCGGGCTTGTAAAATAATTAAACAAAGAGCGATAAAATCCATTAAAGTTGTTTTATTGTAATAACTTTCAAAGAATGTCCCGGCCAAAGACTGCTAAAACAAAGAAAAACACGCACACAACCATACACACACGCCGTGTGCGTACACAAATATTGTGGATAACATGTTATCATTAAAATGTAATTATCACCGACGATGATCCGCGCCACTGTATCTTCTACTCTTATCAGTTGTAATAAGTTAGTAATCATCAACATCATTATGATATCTAACAACGATAAATTCCATTGTCAAAATAAATTTCACGTAGAATGTTTAATTGTTTTATCGTGTTTAACCCACTCGCATGTAAATAATACCTACTTTCTAGGGAATAGAACATTTTCGCACATTAAGGGTTAAGTTAGAGATTATAAAGGCGTTAAGATGAGACGCCAGCTTTATATCAGTACTAGCTGTGCCCCGCGGTTTCACTCGGGTCACTGCAGCTCCATCTGCCGGGCTGATTTATGAATCTAAACCATTCCCAAATCGCCTTCAACACACAAGATATTTCGTCAAAATCGGTCCAGTCATTTATCGGTTATACAGTCGAACTGTATTATAGTTTATAGGTTAAAAATTCGAAATTAATTGAATGATCTGTTGAATAAATGGAAAAGTCTCTAGTATAAGGTATCATTCTAATTATCATGTTCGGCGGTTTCGAATAACAGCATAAATAAATATTGTCCGAACCACAAAATAAATAAATTCTAACATTTGTTAGCATGATTCGATTTCCATTAAACCTGTCCAAAAATCGTTGATTCAAGTAACCAAGGTTTAATTGCCAACTAATTGTGGTCATTATTAATATACCACAATTGATAATGACCACAATTAGTTGGCAAAGTAAAACATCCGTTTTATGATCTACCCTATCTACCTACCTACGCCAGATATATAAGCGACGTAAGCATAGTAAAGCATTACGCTGTTTGATTTAAACGGTCGTTTCTTGAGATGATTTATACTAGGTACATATTATTTTCCTATCAAGCTCTTTGAATCGTTTCGTTTTATAGCATACCCATGCCCACCCATGTTTAATAGTAGTAAAATATATTCTATGTTGTTTCCTGAGGATATAGCTTTGTGTTAGTGGAAAAATAGCTAAAAGCGGTCCAGTGTTTTTTTTTGAGCCTATTCGATGCATACCACCAAAAATACCTCTCTTTTTATAGTAAAATGTCTCTTCTCCGCGCCTCTTTTTTTTTTATGGTATAGGGGGGCAAACGAGCAGTTGTAGCCATTTTCATGACTACCGACGCCCATAGACATCTGCATAGAGACTATACAGATGCGCTGCCCCCCTTTCTCCTCCAACCTTCATGGGCCACCGGCTACTTACACACCGCACGAAACGCGACAGCACAGCTGTCACTTCACGCCGGTCTCGTGTAAGCGAGAGGTACCTCCCCGGTCGTGCCGGCCCAATTCGGCTGCATGCAAGCATACAGCGTGGCACTACCTCTTACAAATTTGCCTCTATATATTAACTAGCATTTACTTGCGGCTTTGCTCGCGTATGTTTTTTTCAGTATAATTATAAGTATCCTATACCTTCCTAATACCCCTAAGAATATGTATAGGTACAAATATTTCATGATTGTCGGGTGAATAAGTTAGGCGTGAAAGCGTGACAAACACATTCACATTTGTAATATTGGTAGGGATTATAGCATTATAGTATAAGCCATAAGGGTTATACTTTAACCCCTTTATTAATAAACATGGAATAACTAAATCCAAGTAATAACCTGGTAATAAACTGACATCTGTCAAATTCCATACTTTTTTGTGTTTTTTATTATGGAATTTGACAGATGTCACTTTATTACAAGGTTATTCCTTGGATAGAGTTATTCCATGTTTATTAATAAGGGGGTAAGGATTAGAGCATCCAACTAATATCATAAATGCGAAAGTTTGTATACTTGTATGTTACTCCTTCACGCAAAAACTGCTGAGCCGATTTGCATGAAATTTGGCACATACATAGAGAGTAACTAGGCTTAACAAATTCCATGGGATGATTTTCTATTTTCCACGGGATCTAAATTTACGCGGGTGAAACCGCGGGGCGCATTATAGCATAAGAGTAAAAAGGAAGGACTATAAGTAACTTCAAAAAATAAAATAATATCAATCCCTTAAAGTGCTAGGCTATTATTTGTTATGTAAGTAACTCGATAATCTTCTATACTTTACAACTCTATTTAGGTACACCGTTATCTCTATGTGCGTAACATTATCATAACCACAATCATTTTATTGGCAGCCATATAACAACTAAATCTGCAAATCGCGCTATCGATACTGCTGTTTGCGGATTTTTATGTTCCCAATTAATTTGGAATAATTGGAAATATTGGCTCATTACCGGGTTTGGTGAATTATGATTTGGATTCTCGGGTGAATTATTAATACCTACATTAAATTTGTAATTCATGCTATTATTTTATTTATGAAAGAGAGGGAGGAACAACTAGAGAGGTACCACTCGCTTACAAGAGATCGGCGTAAAGTGACAGCTATGCTGTCACGTTTCGTACGGTGTGAAGTAGCCGGTGGCCCATGGACGTGGGAGGAAAGAGGAGGGCAGCGCATCTGAGTAGCCTCTGTGCTCTATGGATGTCTGTGGGCGTCGGTGTTAAAATGGCTTCGACTGCTCGTTTGCCCCCTACACTATAAAAAAGTGTTGCATTTTGTGCCGTTTGTAACAGACGGTAGGGTCTGGCTTATCTAGATCATATTCTCTGATTATGCGGACATTTATGGGCAGCTAATTGCTTGCAAGTACAATTACTATACTTACATCCTACTAATAATATTATAAAGGCGAAAGTTTGTGAGAATGTTTATTACTCTTTCACACAAAAACTACTGAACGGATTTTCATGAAACTTTACAGTAATATAGCTTTCATATCAGAATAACATAATAAGTTAAAAAATATAGGGATTTTTGAAGTCCGAAATACACGCGGGCGAAGCCGCGGGCGGAAGCTAGTATAATATAAAGCTGATGAGTTTGTTTGTTTGAACGCGCTAATCTCTGAAACTACTGGTCTGATTTAAAAAATATTTCAGTATTAGTTAGTCCATTCAGCGAGAAAGGCTATAGACTACTTTTTAACCGACTGCAGTAAGAAAATGGATTCACGTAAACGAAGTTGCGGGCGTCCGCTAGTCAAAAATATTTCCGTAAGATAGCATTATGCCTCGTTTGATTGCGTCGTCCCCGACCGCGGCCGGCCAACAAGCAGGTCGGCCGGCTGTTTCTCATTTCCCACCGCTCCGCTGGGATTTCCCGAGGCCGGGCCTCCTCTGTTCTCATCTATTGTCAATGGGAATCAAATAAACAAGTTTCGCGATTGTCGGCGAAAGTAACAATAAGCTTAAAATAATTATTATAAGATTATTGATGTTAAACCTAACATGTGATCCGTTAAATGGCCCCTTTTATATTATAACAAGTTATTGAGTTAAAGGTGTCAAACAGACATAGACCAGGAAAAGTCCAGTAAGCTAACAAAGGAATGTAGTAGTATATAGCCTTGTCATCCAACATCATGTTCAGCTCATTCGGATACTAAGAAATGGCTGAAATTCAGCTCACAAGATCTAACGTAAACGTCATCATAAATTCATAGGTTCACACTGTTTTACAAAACAGCTAGTAAAAATGCAGAACCCCTGGGTGTAGCCAATACCCTTTAAGGTTGCATTATTGTTGCAATAGAACGTAGGCTAAGTTTAGCCTGATTGATTCATTCACAAATTCAAAGGCAACGATGCCTTTGAATTTGTGAATGAATCTCTGAAACGGCTCAACCAAGTCGAATGTGGTTATCACTAATCCTTTTCCACAAGTCATTTAGATTTGTTTTATTAATATACATAAAAACATATGACATTTAAAATAATGATTGTTATATAAAGAAAGTAAGGATGTACGAAACGCGAACGAGTAGCGCATCTATAATATTTAAAATTGTTTGTCAGCTCCGTCACCGAGCTGGAGCATACTCCACGATTCTACATGAACGCGGTAACGCGTGCGGCGTGACACGTTGAGCTGAGCGTGACATGTTTCACCATTTTTTTACATCAGGCCTTCATTTCTGCAGGAGTAAAGAAAGAAAGAAAAACATTTGTTCGGACACAATACAAAAGACAACAACCACAGAGTATATACAAGATAACACAAACTGACAATAACATTCTATTACATTAAGATATTAAGATTATCATAAAGATTGCCTCAAGTAAGTACCAAAACGGTGTGGTTCGGTATAAGCCAGGTCTCATGGTTTTCATGTAACCTGGCACCGGTTCTCAAGTATACCAGTAAGAGGATTCGTCACATATGAGTAAACTCGAGTAATTACATCATTGACTCCTCGTCCACGAGTCACTTGATTTATTTTGTTGTACAACAGTGTGGCAAGCTGTTTGTTTTGTTGATGGGACGTAAATCTGTCGAGTCATCATAATTTCCCGATTTCAGAACGAGCTACAGCTGACTCAGCGGAACGTGAAGACAATACTTACCTGCTTTCTATCAAAAAATAACTGTTAGTAATACTAACTGCGCCCCGTGATTTTCCCCGCGTACACATCATGGAAACATATAGGTATATATAGAAAGTAGATATACCTACACATATATTTTTTAATTATTTTTACAGTTATTCTAGGTACTTTCATACACACAAATATCATGAAGTCGTTTCTGAGGATCCCCACAAACATTAGCTTCCATCATTATTTTGTGAACGACCGGGATGCGTCTCTTCATTCTGCTGGATAGATGGGGACAATTCCGCCTTTTGACCCCCAATCTGGTCGCCACCCAACAAGGTAGGTAGGTACTTAGTCTCCGATAAGGCTGTAGCCTGTATGGGTTTTGATTCCATGGCATCTAACTAATGCTACAAAAAAAAACTTCTTAATAATACCAAAAATAATAATATAATCTCTTCCAAGATGCGAATCGCCATAAACTAAAAAGTCCTGATAATTTCATATTCCGCAGAAGGTTCGGCGCGAAAGTTGTTCGTGTCGCCTCACGAGATAATTAACTTTACGAAGTTCTAACGGGGTCCCACTTGACTCCCCCCGCACAACTTCCAACATGCGACTTACAGTTTAAATGCGTTTTATCTGTGCACGTCTTTTGCCCGACTGCATCGGTAGGTACGTGCGTGTTACACGTGAACAAATTATATCCTAACAGTTGTTTTTTTACAAGCCATTTACAAACTCAGCAAAACTCATTGTGCACTTTATAATTATGCATATTATCTTGAAACCTCGGGCGTAATTCAAATATGAACACTGGTTTATCCTACTTAACTTACCTAAGTGTCAGACAATACTCTTAGCAGATCTTAATTAATTCTAGTCGCGAGCGATGAAGCTGAGCACAAATTATAATTAAATGACGCCGAACTAACTCGATCCCAGCCTCTGTTCCCAACAACAATATCTTCCTGTTTATGTGAGGGGGATAGGAGCGGCTGAGAAATATCACTACTCCCATACATATAAATCGATTTTTCTGTGGAATCATACACTTTAGCATATATAAGTATATTGTATACTACAACCACACTATCATATACGCCAGTCTACCAGACTGTGCTAAGTGAGTAATTGTACAATGTACAAGTACAAGGCAAGGAAATATAGGTATTTCCTTGTCTCTTATTTGCTTATTTTATTGTGTTTGAAGAAGAAAAAGAATTAGTTTGATAAATAAAAATATTTAATAATACCTACGTGTAACAAAATATTCATTTTAATTAGAATCCGTGAATCTTTTTCATAATATATGAATTAAAAAAATATGTTATATTTATAACATAGAGCCTATGTTATAAATAAATGTTAAAAATAATTATAATTATATAAAATATAATTAAAGTTATATGGATAAACTCAGTACCTACCTACCCATATATCGACGAAACACAGAATGTGATAAGAAAGGACAGCTCCATTGTCTACTTATCATTTTATCAGTCAAATGTCTATATTTATTTATTTATACATATATATTAGCCCACCGTACCATCGCTATATACTTACGACCGATGGCAGTGTGTAAATGCATTTCCCGCGAAACCACAAAAAAAAAGCGTTTACGAAAACTGTTAAATATAATATGTACTAAATAAAACTACGATTCAACCTTCATTACTTACGTACTTCTCGATGTAGTGTCACTTAATAAAGTTTTATCTAATAATGTGCCGTTGTTGTACAAGACACAAGTTATAACGCCGGGTCTACACGCTCGGAGTTAATAACAAAACAATAATGTAGGAGACTGTGTAACAAGGACTTAGCCGCGTCTCGTAGACTAACAGCGCAGGAAAATAACGCGGAAACTGCGCTGTAAATATTTTCTTTAGCTCTTTATTTTCTTATTGTACTTTCTTTTTTATTGCTGTGAAGACATAACATTGGATGGATCCACGACAAATACTTTATGGTGAATTGCAGCTGAATTAGGTTAGCAATACTACATCGTCACAAGATGTCACCTTCGTTACTGTCCATTTATAACTCTTCAGCATTAGTTGCGACGTCCACAGAAATGTATAACTACAACTCAAACGTATTAACTTACGTCCTTAACGATGCAGTCACATTTAATAAAGTTACATCTTGTAATGCAATATTGTAGTACAACAAACAAGCTATAATGCCAGCTCTACACGCTCCAAGTTAACAACAAAACAATAATGTAGACGGCGCTTGTGTAACAAGGACTTAGCGTCTCGTCTGAGGCTTATCGACGTAGCAGAATAACGTGGAAACTGAGACGCTGTAAATATTGTACTGATGTATTTTACCAGCAGTTTTTATTGCAGTGCGGATAAAATATTGGCAAGGGACCTTTTTTTTATGGGGGGCAGACGGTCAGTCGGAGCCATTTTCATGACTACCGACGCCCATAGACATCCGAGAGGCTATATAGATGCGCTGTCTCCTTTTTCCTACCACTTCCATGGGCCGCCACCGGCTACTTACACACCGCACGAAATCTATGATTAGTGTAGTAAAATGTAGTAGTAGAGATTACAGATGAGGACCCACCTGTTATACGGGCACATACAAGACAGGATCTTAAAGAACTATTTAAAATTCGTCGAATCTCCCTTCGGTGTGCGCTTTGTTCCAAGGTTGAAGTGGTGAATGTCACTGCGTTTAACATGTTCGAAAGATTTACACCCAAACTCCGGGAAGACAAAAATTCTGAAGATTTCAAGGATATAAAGATTAATATTATTTGTATTGATATAAGCAAGCGTACTATTGCTGCGGTGATGTTTTTAATGCAGCTTGGTTGCTGTCGTTGCTGAGTCGGCATGAGTAGGATGTAGTGATGCCGTTAACGCAGATTGTGCCTATTGTAGCAAAATGTAGCCTATATTTTAAGATGGATCTAATAATAATCTAATAATCAATAGATGGATCTTATGTGTGGGAAGTTTCATTAAAATCGGTATGGTTGTTTCGTAGTTTACCCCGGACCAACATCATGACACCATATTTTTATATATCAATATAAGATGATTAGTATAAGCAATGGTATAAATTATAAAGTCGTTCCATTAATTCCTTAACTTCTCGAAGCTAAAGTTTTTACGACTCACAAATCTTTGGATGCGCCATCAAAATACTTTATGAGTCTGAGCTGAGCTGCGGATCGTAAGCGTTCAGCCTTAATGATTAATTAACTTTTATTCATTAATACCTGTGCTCGTTATAATTATAATTTAAAAAATAACAGGACATATTAATAAAATGACCATCAGCTGGAGGATTACCACTGCTGGACTTAAGTCCTCAAAGAGCGCAAATACCTAATCATGTCGTCCTAGCCTATTTCAGCTACGGCGGCCGTCTATATAGACGAGCCATCTGCGCAGGACAAATTATAGTGCACAAGTATGCACGCAGACACAAGTGCACTCTCTATTCCCTCATTTTCATATTCCGATGGGACGGCAGTCCGACACGATCGGTGAGAGATCAGACGCAGGACCGACGGCTCTCCGAGACACGGGGGTGTAGCACCGCCAACTTTCTGACTCCGGACTGTTATTAGAAATTGAAAAATCCCAGTGCCTAATTTTGGTTCGACTCGGGATTTGATCCCGTGACCTCACGTCTATACTAGACCACGAGGCACGAGGAAGAGCGCCTATAGATCACAAGCATCAAACTCTTGTATTCAGGAGTTCCTCGCCACCCTCACCAAGTCGCCAGTCCACCGGGAAGGAGGCTCTTAGACACTCCATCGTCCGTGACAGGGTCGCCAGGTGAGACCCTTCGTCCTCTGCACTTGTAGGTTCTGCAACAGCTTCAGCTTGACTTTCGGACATATGTTGCGAGAAGTCACAGTAAGACATTTGCATAGTAATTATACGATTATCTATGGGCGTCGGTAGTCGCTAAAAACTTCCAACTGTTCTTTTTTCTCTCGATGATATAAAAAAATACACACGGACTCTTTCAAATGTTAAACTTATCAATAAATTGACGTACATAACACAACACTACAGGAGATTGTCGGAACTACGTTCGATAGAATTGTTAGCGAGGAGAGAACTAATATTTTTGTTGGAAGCTCTGGCGGAGGTGTACTGGAGTGCTCTTGTTTATCTTCCGAACTGATCGAGGCGCAGGGCTGTCGACGGACCAACTAATAACTTTAATGGCCAACTTCGAGTTTGTTCTGACACTTGAAAATAGGTGAACATTATTTGAACGTACGGATAGTGTTTCTTCAAAATTTCAAGAGGAAATTATGTTTGTATTTACTTTGGCGTGCAAAAATAGGCGAGAATCGTTCGAACATGGACGACGGTATAATGATAAGGGGGCAAACGAGTTCTAATTGTGACTGTACAAAGAGACATATTATAAAATCAAGAGCAGATAAATACGAACTTAATTCATCCTATATTTATATATTATTCTCGCGCTGTTAAAATACTATTTCAATGAACTCCAAGGCACTATATTAAATAGCATTAGCCACTTCGTTGGTCGTCAAAAATAAAAACTGTTTAATCAAAGCCTATGTTACTTATTGATAATATAGCTTAACTATTAGCGCAATTAAAATTATTAGTTAAAATTTGTCCAGTAGTTTTAAAGCCTATTTATATTATATTTACACCCATGAATATCTGCATAATTTTTTGTGCCGACTTGATACCGCTGGAAATTCCCAAGCACAAAAAACGATGGCGTAGCGTCACATGCAACATCATGCTAGCCAGGGATTCCCCGGTCGTGTTAGCTTAATTCAACTGCAAAGCAACATAGCACTACTCTACAAAACTAGTCCTAAAACACAGTGTGTTTTAGGACTAGTTTTGTAGATATCAACCCTATTCCGCCACCGAGGCTGACAGACTTATATCACTGAATTATTTATAACCCTCCATTGATTGAGTTTGCAATTTTGCAATGAGCACCGGGTACCGGTACGGCATACCGAGTATCGATTTCCGATGAACACGAGATAACATAATCCATAATTCCGTATGAGTTCGCAGCGCTCCGGGATTTCCGCTAGATTAAAGTAAGCCGCTATTCCGTATTCCGTGTTCGATGATGTCCTGAAGTGATGTTTAATCGAAAGCGTTGGATGTGCGGACAAATTGCTATGGATATGTCCAACATAATATGACACGTTCAAACTTACCTGCATCGCCTTTGTAAGAGGTAGTGCCACGCTACATTGCAGTGACATCGGATCGGCCAAGAAAGTTGACTATCGCACCCATGGTGTCCTGGTAAAATGACAGGGTTCTTATGCGCGTTGTGAATTTCTGGTGGCCCTTGTGAGGGAAGGTACATTAAAAGCAAATGACCCATATAATTGAACCTTCAAGTACACTGGGGTGTCATTTGTCTCACAGTTTAAATTGTCCAATCGACACCTAAGTCAATATGCTACCGAATATTGCGATATTGAAATTTCTCAAAATTCCTAAAATTTTACAATCATTAGAATTTGAAACTACGCCACCAGAGTAACCAGAGTACGCCAAGATTCAGCGTGTAAATAGCAGAAACGGTTGCGCCGTTTCAATTTGCTTCAGCAAATGAATTAAGATTGGATTTCGTTTCTTAATTAATTAAAAACTTTTCCGCAGGAACAAAAAGAACCGCCGTGTAAATCCAGCTGTTTGAGATGTTCGCAGATTGGATTTGAAATGGGAATAGAATTGTTCTAGCCGATCTATAATAGAATTCGTCTGTCCATTTGTCCCGTTATCCTTGAAATAAGTCCTACCTTAAAGTGTTAAATTAGTATCACGATGTTTGTCCGGCTAATCACCAAAACTACAGGACTAATTTTAGTGACATAAACACGGATATATTTTATTTAAATAAATACATAAACTTTTATTTTGCAAGCAATTAGCAATCAATGTTAAATCAAAGCAGCCATTGCAAAATTGATTTTAAATTAAATAAATTATTTTCCCCAAGCTCGGCATTTTTTTATTTCGTTTAATAACAATTTTAAAAAGAAAAAGGGCAAGTTGCTTTTTTTCTTTTAGATCAGCCTCAGAAGGAGGCCGCAGAACGGATCAGAAGGTGGTTGGTAGATGACCCGCCCGGGAGTGCTACGCGCAACTAGCTTACGGAGGGGGAAGGAGAGAGAAGGGCAACGCACCTGTATAACCTTTATGCGGTTATCTATAAGTCATAAAAATGGCGCTGATTGAACGTTTGTCTCTTTATACAATAAAAACTTATGCCGACCTTACTAAAACCCTACGTCGAAGAACGCCAATTCTATTGTGAAGGTCTAGTCCCTTATAATGGCCTGGACTTAGGACTAGACTTAGGACGTGGCGTGGTCCTGGCTGACGACTAAGCTGGCCCTTAGTACCGTCGATGGGACTCCTGCGATTTTCGTGGATATCCGTTTTATCCACGAGTCCCACCCATCTAAACAAGACTGATGGTAGCGCGACAAAGGATTAGGTACTCTAAAGAGCAAAAAAGGAAGCAGTTTGTTATTCTTCCCGCCAATACTATGTACCTACTTAATGGATTTGACTGAAATTGGCTTATTATTATAGCTTGTATAAAAAAAGAAAGTGAGTGTGAGATAGAGGAAATTAAATTATGGATGTTAATTATTATTATCACACAATCACTACATCACCACCTAGACTAGGCCTACAATAAATACATATTTAAACTGCGTATAATTATATTAAAATAAACAACAACTAAATGGAAAAAAACAAGCTAAAAGCAATTTATGTATATAAACTTCGTCGGGGCCATTTCAATTTATGCAAAATCTCTATTACAAAATGGGCCTGACTTTTGTTTGCAGCAGCTTGTTTTTTAATTGTTGTTTATTTTAATATGTTATACGTAGTCAGGTCTTTTGTTTTTTTATTTATTATTATTTATTATATCTATTGTATGAGCCATCATGGTAAACTACGAGTATACCATGATTAAAATGAAAGTCGACAATCTTGTCGACTTTCATTTTTTATTTACTAAAAAATGTTTTATTATTAAAGCGATTGGGTCGCAAGACGCAAGAGTGTAAGTATATGTATGTTTGTAATGGTTTCTCTCTGTGGTAAATGACCAAGTTTCCAATTTTCTCTTACATGAACATAATGATTATTATGAAAATTTTTGATAATAGGCTTGACTGAATTCTAATTTCATGAAATAGTCAAGCTATTCTTATACGAAATGAATTATACAAACATATTTAATCAAGTTCAATCATTAATATCTAAACCTACATTGTTTTAAAAACCAAATTTAAAAACACTTATTTTGCACCAAATAACAATAGTTCGTAGAACATAAAAACTAGTTTTCTGAGAGTTTCTCACACTAATGTCATTTGTAAATAATGTAGATAAATAAATACGGCATAATGTTGCTGATGTTGCTCGTGGAACAGATTCACGATTACATTTAAACATAATGCGGTCTACGAGCAATTTGTCCGGTCGCTCTGCGGCGGCGCACACTGCGCGCGGGGTGGCCGCTCTGCGGCGCCGCACACTGCGCGCGGGGTGGCCGCAAAATATGTAACCTGCGCTCTACGTGACCTACGCCGCACAGCGCTGACATGTTAATTACGTTTGTGTTTAAATTGTAATGTCTATGCGTACAAACATAAATGGAAATAGCATACGATTCTTAGCTATCTGTCATCCCCCGAATAGAGAAGGTAGTGGGTGCTCTGGACAGATTGCTACCCAATCTAGGGGTACCATGAAAAAAAGTTCGCTGTCTCGATGCGGGAGTGGTGTGCTCTATGGCACTATCAATCAGCATCAGTGTGGTCGCATAGACTTTCAGGCGTACGCCGCTGTAGAGCCAAGCTCCCTACAACGAAGGATGTCTATACGAATTGTGCGTGGGTATCGCACGATATCTTATGATTCGGCGACTATCTTAGCACGCTTTCCCCCCTTGGATATTTTGGCAGATATGGACTAGGGTCTATAATCGTATCCATGCACTCCGGCAGGGCACCGAGACTGACCTTCCGAGTGCTATCAAACGCTAGGAACGAATAAATGCATATACGGATTGGTATGCTCGTCTCTCAGAGGAGCGCACTGCACACAAACGCGTCGTACAAGCTCCTCCAGTATTTCAAGCTTGGATGGTACGAGGACGTGGCATCACATATCAACTTACTCAGGTATTAACAAGTCACGGTTGTTTCGGCTAATACCTGTGTAAAATCGGACGCGAGGAGGCAGAAAGAGGACGAGGATACGGCCCAAAATACTCTTCCGGTGTGTCCGGCGTGGAGTGCTGAACGGCAGATCTTGGTCGGAGATATTGGCCTGGAACTTTTATTAAGAGCAGTTGTGTCCGCAATCACAAGTAGAGGATCGGCATGGAGTTTTGCGAAAAAGTCATGCTTCAAAGGGAGACAGCCGAACGAAATCGGTAAAGGGCAAATCCTGCGCGACTGCACGACGATACAGAGGCACCGAAAGGCGAGGAATTGCCTTGATCTTAACGTCCCAGTTATCAGCCCTTGCTGAGTAATTAGAACTGGCCGGTAGCTATGTAGAGTGGAGGACTCTACTTGCCATTTCTGACGAGCTAAACGCAACGCTAGAAGAAGCGCCGCGGATATTGTTCGTTACGAGTTACCGCTGCCCATCTGTAATGCCTAGAAAGTTCATCGCAGGGGTTTTAGTGGGTAAGAATCCCACATAACTTGGCTGACGTTACTCCTCCATCTTCAGCCCGGGTATCTTCTTGAAGATATTCCATGCTTTAAAAAAAAAAGTAAGTACTAATATCCGAGTCAACATAAAAGTCTGTCATGACCTAGGCCATAACTGTCTTTATATTATAGAACGTTTCTACGCTTATAAAATAAAAAAAATATGGATAAAGTCTATACTATGTGTTAATCCAAGTTACCCTCTACATGTGTTCCAAATT
>LUGF01025329.1:36394-49132 GCA_001625245.1 Calycopis cecrops
AATATGTAACCTGCGCGCTACGTGACGCACAGCGCTGACATGTTAATTACGTTTGTGTTTAAATTGTAATGTCTATGCGTACAAACATAAATGGAAATAGCATACGATTCTTAGCTATCTGTCGTCCCCCGAATAGTGAAGGTATTGGGTGCTCTGCACAGATTGCTACCCAATCTAGGGGTACCATGAGAAAAAGTTCGCTGTCTCGATGTGGGAATGGTGCGCTCTATGGCACAATATGCCGCACCCTTGTGGTCGCATAGACTTTCAGGCGTACGCCGCTGTAGAGCCAAGCTCCCTACAACGAAGGATGTCTATACGGATTGTGCGTGGGTATCGCACGATATCTTATGATTTGGCGACTATCTTAGCACGCTTTCCCCCTTGGATATTTTGGCAGATATGGACTAGGGTCTATAATCGTATCCATGCACTCCGGCAGGGCACCGAGACTGACCTACCGAATGCTATCAAACGCTAGGAACGAATATATGCGTATATGCATTTATTTGCTTTGTATGCTCGTCTCTCAGAGAAGCGCACTGCACACAAACGTGTCGTAGGAGCAGTCCCTCCAGTGTTTCAAGCTTGGATGGTACGAGGACGTGGCATCACATATCGACTTACTCAGGTATTAACGGGTCACGGTTGTTTCGGCGAATGCCTGTGTAAAGTCGGACGCGAGAAGGCAGCGAGAGAACGAGGATACGGCCCAACATGCTCTTCAGGTGTGTCCGGTGAAGTGCTGAACGGCAGATCTTGGACGGAGATATTGGCCACGAACTCTTATTAATGGCAGTTGTGTCCGCAATCACAAGTAGAGGTTCGACATGGAGTTTTACGAAAAAGTCATGCTTCAAAAGGAGACAGCCGAACGAAATCGGTATAGGGCAAATCCTGCTCGACTGCACGACGATACAGAGGCACCGCAAGGCGAGGAATTGCCTTGATCTTAACGTCCCAGTTATCAGCCGTTGCTGAGTAATTAGAGCTGGCCGGTAGCTATGTAGAGTGGAGGACTCTACTTGCTATTTCTGACGAGCTAAACGCAACGCTATAAGAAGAAGCGTTCGTTACGAGTTACCGCTGCCCATCTGTAATGCCTAGAAAGTTCATGGTGCAGGGGTTTTAGTGGGTAAAAATCCCACATAACTTGGCTGACGTTACTCCTCCATCTTCAGCCCGGGTATCTTCTTGAAGATATTCCTTGCTTTAAAAAAAAATGGTAAGTACTAATATCCGAGTCAACATAAAAGTCTGTCATGATCTAGGCCATAACTGTCTTTATATTATAGAACGTTTCTACGCTTATAAAATAAAAAAAATATGGATAAAGTCTATACTATGTGTTAATCCAAGTTACCCTCTACATGTGTTCCAAATTTCATGAAAATAGGTTCAGCAGTTGTTGCGTAAAACAAACAAACAAACATACACACTTTCGCATTTGTAATATTAGTAGGATTGTAGGGGAATGTTAATCTTATAGGGGAAACGTAAGTAACAAAGTATTTAAAAAATAACACTACACATTTTACAGTATAAGTATATAAGTATATCATTACCTATGTCAAATAAAACCATTATACAACTTAAGGATGTTGTTTTTAATTCACACAAACATACACACGTCACTGAAAATAGCAGGAACAGAAAGGTGATAATTTATTTTTATTTTCCGATAACTCTTAGGTTATTCGTATTCACTATATTGTGTCGCAAATTAGTCAATCATATGTGTGTGATAAATGAAATTGAACAATTTACATTCTATATTACAAAGATACTATACTGTTTAATGACCAATATAATCTAAGACTTCCACCCACTATTTACAGGTAGTCGGTTCTGCCGCATATAGGCATCAAATTTTTCGCCCATGACATTTGGCAAATTGCTTTATTAAAAATTTTCATAAGAGAGGAGTAACCTCCCATATGAAATTTTTTTATTGTTCGTTTATTGTTATATTACGTCACAGATTAATAAACCTAACAGATACTTCACTCCCATACAAAAGTGCAAATACCTACCGCTATAATTACCTACAAAATCTCGCTCATGTTCGCAACGAAGAAAAATGCACCTTATTTACGCGCACATAGAGATGCAGATTGTATGGGTTACGTGCAAACGCGTCATAGAAAGATAACGATAGGGTTGGTAGTAACATGATTTTAATAATAAAACAAATATTGTGAAATACCTATTAATAATTTTTATTCGTGAATTAGTGTAATAGATGTATACATATTATTCAGTATGAATATAAAGTTGTTTTTAGATGGAATAATCCATACTACAAATAAAAACGGATAAATACATTGTAAAGGTAACTATAAAAAAGTTTAAATTTGTGTTGTTTTAATGTACTTTTTTTTGGCTCCGGCTGATCGTATGTCCCCTAAAGGTATTACAAAAAAAGCAACGAGATAGGAACTAGAAAAAATAAGCACCTAAGTACGTAGTACCTACATAATGTTTATGTATACAATTATACATGTATGCTTTATGGTTCCGTACCTAAAAAGTAAAAATGGGACCCTATTACTAAGCCTCCGCTGTATGTCTGTCACTAGACTAAATCATAAAAACTAGTCATAAACCGTGATAGCTAGGACGCATAAATTCTCACAGAATAAATAATAATTAAATAAAAATTAAGTAAATATCAAACATGGGCTTCCATACAACAAAAAAAAGCAATTTTTAAGCATTCTTTACTCGATATTAATAAACAGGTAGAAACTTGAATAAGTATTTAAAAAGTAAGTATTTGGAAATACATTACGTATACCTAATAATAAATACGTACCTAATACATCAAAAACAAAATCGTACAGTGCATAATATGTGAAAGCGCGAGCGTGCGACGGCCCTGTGTCGCCGATATCTTCGAAGATAGCCCGAGCCGTAGGTGTAAAACGCGTGACCTCGAGCGAGTGACGGACGCCTGATTACGTTAGGTACCTACGTTTCATATTTTACATAAAAAAAAACGGTACAATAGACAATTATAATTTATAACTCACGGGTTATTAGTGCAAAAATACGGCTTTTCCTCGTTTTTAATATTTTTATCACGAAATGATAGGCCGGATTTAAAATTGAACTACTTTATAGACTACATTCGTTTTAGAATTACAGATTAAAAAGGCCTATCCATATTTTATATTCGATATCTAAAAGATTAGGAGCCATTTGGCATCAACGCTCATTAATATCCACACACACATTGTAATGGTTACGCACATGCGTTGCCCATCTACAAATTATTCCCATAATGGACCAACGGCTTCTCACAAAACGCACAGAACGCAATGGCCAACCAATCAAGAATAGGGCGGTCGGGCCAGCCTAATAAACAACTGCTTAGGTACGCTGCTGCTCATTTTTTTTGGCCAGACGGAAACGCAACAGAGCCACATAATTAGTTTGAGGTTCCTTCTCCGTACGTGGAGGTTGCATTCAGCTACTACCATGTACCAACTGTATATTATAATACCAACTGTACAAAATAATATCGACTGTATACAATACCAACTATCCTACTAATATTATAGATGCGAAAGTTTGTAAGAATGTTTGTTACTCTTTCTCACAAAAACTACTGAACGGATTTTCATTAAACTTTACAGTAATAGTAGCTTTCATATCAAAATAACATAATAAGTTAAAATTTTGAATCATTTTTGAAGTCCGAAATCCACGCGGGCGAAGCCGCGGGCGAAAGCTAGTATATTATAATACCAACTGTATAAAATAATAAGTATTATACTATTTCACTACCACGAGTCCTGTTATTCCCGAACGTGTTAGTGACAGTTCGCTCGCAGCGGCAACAGCTGCTATTGAATATTGTGTCCGTCGAATTTGTGCTGGTGTTCAAACGCCTGAGGGCAGTATTATTGCTATTGTTAGATCGTTTGTAACACAATGTTAGCTAATTTTGAATACGTTTCCCCGAAAGCGATAAAGCGAGAACTCTACAATTAAATGGCGTCAAAATATTTCTTCTTTTTTTGAGAACCATTTAAGTAGGACCGAATTCAGAATACTAGAATGAGAAAGACAGTCCGACGCTTACCGACCTTTATGGGCCCAAGATAGTTTAAACTTTTTTTCGCTAGGGCTCCCTGATCTCATCAGTTGTTGCTGCTCTTTTGTACAGTCCCCAGAGTCTGTAACTCCCGTGCAGAATAATATCCTTAGGAGAGAAGATATTATCTGAGCAGTTAATAACTCCTAAAAATAGCTTTCATGAAGAAAGTACACGTGAGAAAACACAAGAAATCACAATTTTGTTGAATACTAAAATGTAAATGTATAGTTCTCCCTCCATCCTCCTACATGTTGCAGGCAATTTACTAACCGCACGAGACACGACCATGTGGCTGATACTTGGCTACCTAGAGGTATACCGGTCCAATTCATCTGCAATGCAGCATGGCCCTACCACTTAAAAACGTAGTCTAAGTGTTTGCATTTTGATGTCATCATCTACTTTATTGTCGGGAACATTTGGACAACAAAAACTTTGCGATAACTAAATCGGAAATATCTATCGATCGATCAAACGTTAATCCTCTCTTCTACGTATCTGTATAACGAAGATTAAAAGCAATAAACATTATCTAGCTGTATTAATTGTACGAGTTAATACGATAACATCGACTATAAAACGTGGAATTAACAATTAATCAACATAATTTGGAAAACCCAATAAAAAAGGTAAGACCTGCAATTATATACCTAATTACGTCTTTGTATTTTTTTTTTGTTTGTTTTGAGAAAGATGTTCAAGAAATGATTTACAACGAGCGGTATGGATAAGTCATAAACTGAGGAGTGAAATTGTATGAAAGAGCGAGCGTAACAGCAAAGTAATTTTATCACGTTTAATTCGCTTACATTTCTTGTGCACCTCTCATTTAAAAATAGTGATTGATCTTAAGGAGTACCTTATTTCCAGTCATGTATTTAACGCCTAGGACAGTTTTTTTTATGGTATAGGGGGGCAAACGAGCAGCCGGAGCCATTTTCATGACTACCGACGCCCATAGACATCGGCATATAGACTATACAGATGCGCTGCCCCCCTTTCTCCTCCCACCTCCATGGGCCACCGGCTACTTACACACCGCACGAAACGCGACAGCACAGCTGTCACTTCACGCCGGTCTCGTGTAAGCGAGAGGTACCTCCCCGGTCGTGCCGGCCCTATTCGACTGCATGCAAGCATGCAGTGTGGCACTACCTCTTACCAGTTAAAACTATATTCTTCTTAAATGTTATTGAATGCTAACAAAACTTACGTGACAAAGTAGCGAAGATGGAATAAGTTTTCAGTGTATGGATTTCTAAACAAATATGATTTAGAAACTTGAAATACTCCTGGCCTGGTCTTTCAAGTTGAATGATTATACCAGTGCCTTTCATTTTAGGCCTCAAGCTAATACCGAATATTTTGCCTCTACATTTTAAAATGGCGTACATTTTATGTCTAAATGGTCTTTGTAATGCATCCTAATACCTAAATTTCTCTTTTTTGCAGACAAACATGAAATTCATCATCGCCGCCCTCGCCTTCGTGGCCGTCGCTGTCGCCGGCCCAGTCCAGCCCGGAGTGGCCGGCCCTGCGCCCATCCTGATCGATGAGTACCAGCCAATCGTTGTCGGACCAGCTGTGGTTGAGGACTTCGAACAGATCGCCGTCGGACCTGCCGTCGTCAATGAGCCAGAACAAATCAGCGTTGGCCCAGCCTTCGTCGAAACCCCTGAAGCCGCCGTACCCTTGATCCAGATCGTTCTGAACATCAACCAGCAATCCCACGTTGTGGATGTCCCAGTTCAGATCCCCGCTTTGGTCCCAGAGGTCATCCCAACCCCAGTGATCGTGGTCGAGGAAGCCGAGGCCGGTATCCCAGTCCCTGTGGAAGTTGCTCCCGCACCAGTTGAAATCATCGAGGTTGCCCCCGTGGAGGTCGGAACCCCAATCCTCCCCGCCCCAGTCATTATCCTCCCCGAGGAACTTAACTAAACTTTTCAATATAATTTAAATTAACAGATTGTTGTCTATTAATAAATATTTTATCATGCAACCTAAGTAACACCAAAGTATTTAATTGTTCTCTCTCTTTAGATCGGATTCTAAAATTCGGTAAAACGATTCGATAAAAGGCACCTAGCCCTAGCGTTTCGTCTTGGCGGGGGCACTACAGTGCATGCAGATGAAAAAGTGCTAATCTGGATACAGTAAGTGAAAAAGAAGTACTTCTTTCGTATAACAATTAAACAGTGTATAACAGTGTATCGTGCGGCTATTGACAACCCGTTTGATCCGGCAGGGAGGAGGCCTACCTCCCCTGGAAGGAGACCTTCCTCCCCTGGGAGGAAGCCTTCCTCTCCCGAGGAAAGACTGTGAAGGAAGGGTTAAGCTTTCTGACATTCTCAAATTAAACGAATGTCTAAGGAGCTCGGCTCGTCTGATATTGATTTGTCTGATCTCCATGAAATGATAACCTAAAATAAATTGTAATAAAACTATTTTGACGGATTTTATCGCGGTTTACTTAAGTATTTTAGTATTTTACAATCCTGACGTTTCAGAAATTGTACAGAAACCGGGTGGACTTGGGTGACATATCCTGCTGTTCCGATTAACGCAAAAGGTACTTATTGTATCTTGCAGGCTTGAGATTATTACATTTGGTTTTTATTTAATTTAAAATCAGCTATATTATGTTCTTGAACGCCAATTTTTATTGATATTTTTGTTTGTCATAAATAAGAGTCCACAGTCACAATAATAAACATTACATTTACATCACATATAACAAGTTACTTGGCTTGAGGATTATAGTATTTTTTTTTTATGGTATAAGGGGGCAAACGAGCAGTTGTAACCATTTTCATGACTACCGACGCCCATAGACATCTGCATAGAGACTATACAGATGCGCTGCCTCCCTTTCTCCTCCCACCTCCAAGGGCCGTGTATCGTGCGGCTTTCTTCCCTGGAAGGAGACCTTCCTCCCCTGGGAGGAGGCCTTCCTCTCCCGAGAAAAGACTGTGAAAGAAGGGTAAAGCTTTCTGACATCCTCAAATTGAACGAATGTCTAAGGAGCTCGGCTCGTCATCTGATAGTCTGATCTCCATGAAATAATAACTTAAAATAAATTGTAATAATAATAATAATAAAATTATTTTGACGGATTTTATCGCGGTTTACATAAGTATTTTAGTATTTTACAACACCCACGTTTCCCAAGTTTTACACCAACCGGGTGGACTTGGGCGACAGATGTCCTGGTGTCATTAGTTATTAAAAGTACCCGAAGATTTATAATTATTTACTTGTTCCGATTAACGCAAAACGTACTTATTGTATCTTGTAGTCTTGAGGTATATATTACATTTGTTTTTTTTTATTTCATTATGTTTATCCCTGGGTCCCGAGCTGAAGGAAGTACCCAGCCCTATTCTCTATTGAAGTTTGGATGTTTTATAATGTCAATGGCCTCATTGATCTTCGTTGTTCTTGAGCGAGGATTTGTGCTTTATCTAAGCATATACACAGACTGCAAGTTTAGTAACGTTTTTATTTAATTTAAAATCAGCTATATTATGTTCTTGAACGCCGATTCTTATTGATATTTTTGTTTGTCATAAATAAGAGTCCACAGTCACAATAATAAACATTACGGTATGATTGGTATAACAAGTTACTTGGCTTGAGGATTATAGTATAAGGGTAGGTGTTAAGTGGAGTAATAAAACAACCGAATGCCGAAAGAAGACTTTGTATATTAATAGTTTAAAGCTTAATTTATAGGGTTCCTACTACATCTCACCACTGTCCTAAATAAAAAATAAAATTAAAGTTAATTTCTTTATATAGATTGATTGATTTTATTTTATTTACTTATTATATTTAAAAAATCTTAAATCGAGTAGGTATGAGTTTTTAATTAGGTAATAGATCTTTCTTTTTTTTATGGTATAGGGGGCAAACGAGCAGGTGGTTAGTGACTACCGCCGCCCATAGACATCCACAAAACTAGGTGTCTTGCAGACGCGTTGCCGGCCTTATTATTAGAAAACTTCAAAATATCGTTAATTATTACATTACAGTTCATACATACTTAGGTATAATTTGTTTCAAACTATGCTCAAATTTATTAATTTATCTGTTATTTAATAACTCACGTACACAATCGAATCTTTAAATTTAAAGGATTGATTTTGATAGACTAGAAGTAAATTATCAAACCTGTTCTTGTATTGGATGTGTGTAAACAAAAATGTTTCATTAAAATAATTCTGACTAAGTTAATTCTCATCTCGTCACTTTTAAGGCATCAGACAATAATGCAAATCTGTCTAACTCTAACATAAAAATATAATATTGTCTTATCTTTATATTTGTTACTTGACGTTATGGTAGGATAAATGGAATGGATAAAGGTTAAGGTGAAAAATAAACAACCTTTATATGGCTTCTTTTTCAAAATATCTATTTGGCAGTTGAGTAATAGTAGCCTTTCCAATGACGATATGATGCATAATTCTTTATCAATAGGAATAGAATGGCACCTCAAGCGTCAAAATCTTGGCTGTAGCTGAGAACATATAAAATCTACGATAATATAGGTTCGAAAAGTGTTACCGCAAACTGTCAGAAAAACGGAAATATTATGTACTAGCTTCCGCCCGCAGCTTCGCCTGCGTGGAATAAGTATACCACTTTGTTGTAGTTGTGTAGAAATATAGACTTTAAAAATGGAACCTCCATTTTTCTGAATGAAAAATTCACAGCTTCTCCCCCGTAGGTCATAGCGTGATAATATGTAGCCTGTCGAAAAAAATAATATTCAATAAATTAAAAAATAATATTCAATTCAAGTTTTGACTTTCCTACGATTCTGGCTATACTTTTTATTCCCTGAGATAAACTCAGGGAATAAAAAGTCCTATAATATAATCCTATAATCTAAATCAGCTAATGCCCTATCTGTATAACAAATTTTATCAAAATCCGTTCCGTAGTTTCGGCGTGATTGACGGACAAACATCCAAACGTCCAAACATCCAAAGATACTTTCACATTTATTTTAGTGTGATGGAGGAAAAATAAGTGTGACTTACAGTTGTTACAACAAAGTTAATAATTTGTTGTTATTTAAAATCGGCTTGTACTCAAGATAACTGCTACACCTATTTATCTAAACATTATCAAAGCATAACACTTTTATGGCTGACAAATATTCGAACGTAATTACACCGCTATAAAACTACTGGTAACTGATTACGTTTAAGTTCATTTAGATAACCAATCCTGTTAATATTATAAATGCCAAAGTTTTTTTGTTTGTTTGTTTGTTTGTTACTTCTTTCACGCAAAAACTGCTGAAATGATTTTCATGAAATTTGGCATAGGTACACATAGAGAACTTGGATTAACACAGGATAGTTTTTATCCTGAAAAATGTTCCTATGGGATGCCATGGGATGATTTTCCACGGGATCGAAAATTACGCGGGTGAAACCGCGGGGCTCGTTGTTTATAATACGATATAGTGTCATTGCTTCATTGCCGCTTAATCGGGTCAGTACTGTAGGACACCAATAAGTGCACACCCATCTGTACAACACACAATGTAAAGTGGTTATATTGTTGTTCATTACATTACATCAAGGATCGACGGAGTCCACCTCTGACCACAGTTGCTGTACAGCTTCTGAAACATTGGGCTTGTAAAATAATTAAATAATCGCTTAAACTTAAGACGTCAATATATTTTGAGTTATATTTCACCGTCAGGATGGCCTATTGCGAGATACGGTGAAGGAAGGCAACAGATATGTAGACGCTTGAGACTCGATCACTAATAATTTTGTACTTATTGTAATAAAAAGTCGAGAGATTTACTGCAATAAATTTAGAGTAATTGAAATGAGATATGATGAACAACACGAATTGGGCCAGCACGACCTCGGAGGTACCTCTCGCTTACACGATACCGGTGTAAAGTGACAACTGTGCTGTCGCTTTTCGTGAGGTGTATACGCAGCCGGTGGCCTATGGAATGTGGGAGGAGGAGGACGAGGAGGGCAGCGCATCTGTATAGCTTCTATGCGAATGTCTGTGAGCGTCGGTAGTCAGGAAAATGGGTCCGACTGCTCCTTTGCCCTAGAAATCCTCTATGTTACAGATGCATTGCCATTTTTCCTCATACCCCTCAATGGGCCACCGGATACTTACATACGAAACGCGACATAAAAAAGTTTAAATACTTTGAGCACGTGAGCATATAGTGCGCAAGTTTATCTAAATCTCTTCAAAATAAAATATGATTATCATGACTTATGCCTTTGATATAAGTAATATAAAGTTTGTGTTTCTTAAAATAAAGAAAAAATAAATAAAATATAAAATGAATCGTTCCTTTCAGATAGATTTATGCAGACACATAATATAATTATACACGTAGGTACACGTGAATTTTATTTTAATTGTAGTACAAATAATAATAGTACTATTAGTACTACTATTATTATTACTACTATGTAGTAGTACTAGTGGTACTATTAGTACTACTGTTCACGTATCACAATGTTAGCATACTCCGAAACGGCTCGACGGATTTGGCGTTTTTCCATTAGCCGGCAACGGCACGGCGCCGGCAACGGCACGGCGACGGCGACGGTGCCGTGGAAGCAAAAATGTATGAACATGTATGGCACGCTTTTCCACTTACCGGCACCGGCGCCGGCACGGCATTGAGTCCTGCCGGCGCCGTCGCCGTCGCCGTGGAACCAAGCTTCCCACCCGGTGCCGGCCCGGCAAAACTGCATGTGTATTGTATACATATTGTATATGTATTGCACCGTGTGCGTGTGTGAGTGCGAGGCCGGGCAGGAGGACGCGAGGCGGGTAGGAGGACGCGGGGCGGGGGAGAGCCGTGAGTCGAGACTCGAGACTCGTATTTAGAGATGGGTTAATGACAATAAATTTTGGATTAGGTAATATCAATATATTCGTGGAGCAATATTAGAATACCGTAACTAATATCTAATATATTAGTTACAATATCATTTGACTATGATATTTTTCTGATTTGATAAATAGATTTATACTTATATTTTGAGTTTAGGTATTTGACTGATATTGACCATTTTCATACTTTATTTCATATCTTAATATTTTAGAAACATTACAATACTCCAATACTCGCCGGGCGTAAACCGTCACCGACAACGGCGCAGTGGAAAAACGAAGCCACGGCGCCGTCACCGTGCCGGTGCTGTGCCGTTGCCGGGCCGGTGCCGGGCCGGCTAATGGAAAAACGCACATTCTCGTGAAATTTTGTGTAAGTACCTATTAGGTAGATCTGAGAATCGGCCAACATCTATTTTCCATCTAGATATTTCCACGGGATCGACACTTACGCGAGTGTAACCCAGCAGCCAGTACTCAGTAGGTATATATAGAATAGAATAGAAATAGTCTTATTCAATGCTCCACAAGAAGTGTGGTAAGAGGCGGACGAGTTGTGGAAGGATTCAATTGCAGACAATCTCCGGGTCACTGCTCCTTCACACGCTACACACTACAGACATTCAGCATTTCACCCGATGTGCAATGATACCTGTGAAGTGCGTAAAACTAGAATAAAATTATTGTGAAGGCTATGGGGTTAGCTGTGTGCATTAATAATGGCGTCCTAACCGAATTTCGGCTATTGCAGCCCGTCTTAATAGGCACGGGCATTCCTTACGGGATATAATATTATAGTACACAAGTATATTCACAAGTGCAGTCTCTATTTCCTCATTCTCTTATTCCGATGGGACAGCAATCCGACACGACCGGAGAGAAATCAGGCGCAGGACCTAAAGTTTAACGTGCTCTCTGAGGTACTTTCAGACTCCGGTCTGTCATTTGAAATTGAAAAATCCCAATAACTCTTTTTGGTCCGACCGAGGATTCGAACCCGAGACCTCGTGTCTGTAGTTGAACATGCTTACTACTAGACCAAGATGCAGTCAATGTATTTTTTTATTTTTTTTTTATTTATTTATTACAAAATCCACAGACCTTAAATTAATTACAAAGTTGAATCTTAATTATTAATCCTATGTCCAATTACGGATTTACTATTTACTACTGATACAGAGGGGGAGAGTACAGAGTATCTTTTTGATGGGTTGTATATGTGTGAGTGTATATGTTTGTGTGTGTGTGTGTGTGTGTGTGTGTGTGTGTGTGTGTGTGTGTGTTTGTTATATACATAATTATATAAATATATTATTTATATCTCTTTTTAATAATTTCGATGACTGATTTTTTAAAATTATTTTCGTTAGTTCCAAATAAATCCACTGTGCTGTAATGTTTGTTGAAACTGTTTTGTCTTCGACATACTACAGAATTTTGATAGTAATTGGTGTGTGAGCTCGGTACATGAAATAGAGATGTGTGCCTGGTGCGCGTGGAAGGTGCACGCAGTTTTAGGAACTGTTCAGTGAGCTCCATGCAATCAGTGACGCCGTTGCATACCTTGTGTAAGAATAGTTGCTCTAGAAGTGTTCTTCTGTATTGGAGAGGTATTATATTGTGCCGATTACATGATTCTTTATAGTTTTAGTGTTTCTGGAAAGAGCGATAGTTTAGATGTTTTATGAAGGTAGACTGAATTTTTTCGATATCCTCTATATGTGTAATGTAATGGGGGT